>NW_020869355.1:630212-647712 GCF_003789085.1 Penaeus vannamei | reverse complement strand
CTGCAACGTCCTAATTAAATTAAACGACACTATAAGGTGAGTCACATGCATAAACTCAAAAAAGAAAAAAAAAAAAAACAGGAAGCGTCTTCTTCCCGAATAAGAAAAAAGAAAAGAAAAAACATGGTGGAAAGAGACACATATTCATAAGTATAAATCTGGCCTGTGGGAAGAGACACATATTCATAAGTATATCTGCCAAGAGAAGGGAATTGTGTATTCAGAAAAGAGACACATATTTCATAAGTATATCGCTCATTCATATGGCAACGAGGAAGAAAAGTATACAGTGTGCCTATGGGAATTTGAGGCTTGAGGAATATAAACGCGTCCAAAAAAAAACTTTATTTATCTTCGGACTATAGTTGTATCCCAGGAGAGAAAGACAAAGAAGCTTAGAGAAAGAGGTGGAGAGTGGTAGAGAGAGAGAGAAAGGGAGGGATACTCTGGAGGAAATAAGGTGAGAAAGGCAGTGAGAGAGAGGGAGAGGAAGAGAGAGAGAGAGAGGAGAGAGAGAGAGAGAGAGAGAGAGAGAGAGAGAGAGAGAGAGAGAGAGAGAGAGAGAGAGAGAGAGAGAGAGAGAGAGAGAGAGAGAGAGAGAGAGAGAGAGAGAGAGAGAGAGAGGAGAGAGAGAGAGAGAGAGAGAGAGAGAGAGAGTGTATGTGTGTAGAAATAAACAGACAAAAGGGAGGGGGGGGGAAGTGAGACGAAAAAAAAAAGAAAGTGAGAAATAGAAAGAGAAAAGAAAGAAGCAACAAAACAAGAAAGCGAAGGAGCAAGCAAGGAAGGAAAGAGAAGAAATGAAGCGAATCGAACGCCTTACTCTGATTTCTTTTTCCCGTGACCTTTGAATGCAACATTTCGGAAGCTGGGAGGGAGGGTAAGGGAGCCCCCCCCCCCCCCCCCTCCCCCCTCCCACGTGAACCTCATTTATTTAGACCGAAAATGTCATGCTCTCTTGTACAGAAATTTTGTCTTTTTCGTTTCTGTGAGTTAATTAAGAGTTTCCATATTTATGAGGTTATTGTTTCTTCTAGGTTAGGAGGGAATTATCATTTTTATTACTATATTTTTCTTTATAATTTTTTTTTCCTCTTTATGAGCATTATAGTACAGTACTTTCTATTATGAGAAAATTATATGTCTCACTTAATTCTTAAATTGTTTCTTCTTAATAGAAACGTCTTCTTTATCAAAGGATGTCTTGTGGTTATTGCAAAAAATGATCATACAGAAGGAATTTGTAATTTCATATTGCGATAAATATGCATTGCTGTCATAATCATCACTGTACTGCAATTATCATTACCAATACTATTATCATTATCACTAATTATATTATTTTTATTATTTTTTATTATCATTACTATCATCCTCATTATAACTACAGTTCTGAATATTATTGTCATTATAATCATCATCATAATCATTATCATTATCAGCAGCAGCAGCAATATTATCATTACTGTCATCATTACCACTATCATTATTACTGTGATTATCATCTATTTAATCTCGGATATAATATTGAATCTTTTGAAGCCTTGAGAGCAAAATTAGATATAAAATAAATATTCTTGATGTTGTCAATTACTTTATCTATTTCATTATCAATTTATTTATTCATCCATCTTTACACTATTTTCACTTTGATCAAAATGCTGTCTACCAGAAGATATCTAAATAATCTTTTTCATACTCCAGGAAAATGCTAATTATCTTTATCAACATTTCTTTTCTCCAATAAGAATTTATTTTCCTCTCGCTCCTCCGTTCTTGCCAGGGACCCCAAGCCACTGCAACATTATTGATCTTGCATGCAATATGTATCTGCATCTACCACTACAATGTCCGATCTTATTGTTTCAGTCCAGGAGTCACACTGGAAACTAAACTCCAGCACCACCATTGATGTTTTCCATTAGTCTCTTCGGTTTAAGTTCGTACCACTTGTTTGCCTGTTTTGAAACGAGCTATTCACGCCATTTCCTGTGTGTATTTCTTGCTTTTGTATTTTTGTAGAGTCGGAAAATCATTTTTGCTCATGATAGGACTGATGACCTTTTTTTTTTTTTTTTACTAATTGTGCATCAAAGGTTTTATCAGTGTAATGATTTACGCTGTTTGTTCTCAGTATTTTTGTATTCGAATCTTCAAATCACTGTTCACGAGGTATTAACCAGTTTATATTTTTTCAGTTCCCTCCCTCTATATAATTCTATTTTTTTAAGCATTTTATTCTCCATCTAGTCTTATTCTCTTTCATCGATTTGCATGTTCTTGTATTATTCTGGTCATACTACCATCTTCACCAACCCTAGATTTTTTTTTTTTTGTTGTTGTGTTTTCTTTTGTATTTGTTATTTCTTCCTCCTGGTTCAGTGCTTTCGTTTATAAACCATCTCAAACTCCTCTCTTCACGCTATCTGTTCCTCTTAACTAATGTCCCCCTAACAATATTTTTCGGTACAGCTCTTTATACATCAACACTGGTTTCCGTTTCGTTTGTTCACTGAATTAACTCGTCCATTTCAGCAAACCAGCTCTTTGTCTTGTACGAAAGAGAAATCGTACACGCATTTATTGCTATAGTTATTTCTTTCTTTTGCAGATGAGCACTGACTTTACTAATTCTTGAAATAAATATTCTTTTCCGTACCCTAGTCATTTTACTTTCTCTTTTATTTCTTTATCCACACCCTACTCATTATTGTTTTTTGTTTTTTAACATGCCAAAAATAAATATTCATTTCCATACCCTACTCATTTTATTTTATCTTTTATTTCTTTATCCATACCCTACTTTTTTTTTTTTTTTTTTTTTTTTTTTTTTTTGAACATGCCAAGTTGCAGTACAAATAAGTACTTTAAACCAAAACTCAATACTCTTTCAATCGTTTCACCGCCTGCAACCTTCCCTACAATACCATCTGCTCGACTAAATTTTCCTCTCTTTAATACAGTTATTCCGCACTTCCCTAATCCCGATCTCCATTCTGGTATCTTTACCAATTAATTCCATTTCAGTTAATTGCTTTGATAATAGACTATTAACAGGACTGTCAATCTCCCTTTCAAAAAATAAAAGGACAGATATATATTTCTTCCTTCATTTGACTATATAATCTGCTTTTGCCTTTTATAGATCCTCACTCTAGGGTTTATTAAAGAAATAAGTGGAGATAGACTGTTCGCCTTTGACTATTGTTATCGTCACTATTATTATTATCATTATCATCATTATTACTTTCTTTATCATTATAATTATGATAGTAATGATATTAATGTTACAATAATAATAATAACAGTTATTGTTATTATTTTTTTTATCATTGTCATTATTAGTATGTTATCATTTTTATTATCATTAATATTGTCATTATTAATGTTATTATTATGATGATAATAAGAATAACAATAATAATACTAAGAATGATATCAATAATAATAATAATGATATCGATGATAATAATTCATTTTTGTTCTTATTATTTTATTATCATTATTATCGTTATTATTATTTTCATTATCATTATTATTACAATTTTTATCCTTATTACTATTACTATTATTATTATTATTATTATTATTATTATTATTATTATTATTGCTATTACTATTATTATTATTATTATTATTATTATTATCATTATTATCATTATCATTATTATCATTATTATCATTATATCATTATTATCATATATATCATTATTATTATTATTATTATTATTATTATTATTATTATTATTATTATTATTATTATTATTATTATTATTATTATTGTTATTGTTATTATTATTGTTATTGTTATTGTTATTATTATTATTATTATTGTTATTATTATTATTATTATTATCATTATTATTATTACTATTATCAAATATTATTATCATCAGTATTATCACCATCATCATCATGTGATTATTACTGTCACTATTCCTATCATTATCAGCATTTTGATTAATATCAATGTTACTATTATTTCTATTACCATTATCATCACCGTTAAAATAATAGCTATTATCATTAATATTACTATTATTGTCATTATTACCTCCACCAATTTTTTTTTTTTTTTTTTTTTTTTTTTTTTTTTTTTTTTTTTTTTTTTACCAGACTAGCTTAGATACTATTAATTTTGGTTGGTGATCCGGATCATTATCTGGATTCAGGGATTTTTTCAGTGACTGCACCCATTTCCCTTATTAAAAACAAAGCAATAGGGGTAACTATTATCACCAGTGTTTTTAAGAAAGAGGTAATTTTTATGTAATTCTTCGTTTTTTTTTTTTTTTTTTTTTTTTTTTTTTTGCTTTTTTTTCTTATTATTGCATCATTTGTATTGCCTTGGCGGAGGTATGTTTTTTAATGTTATTATTATTTTCATTATTGTTTTTCTTAGTTATTGTCATTATTACTGTTGTGTTATTGTTATCGTTGTTATCATTACTATTTACATTGTTTTTGTTATTGTTATTATTGTTGTTGTTGTAATTCTTATCTTTACCATAATAATTAATATATATCATTATCATTCTTACCATTATCATCATCTTTACCATTGTTTATCATTTCATCATCTTTTACCATTATCCCCTCCCTTCCCTCCCTCCCCTCCTCCCTCCCCCCTCCCCTCCCTTCCCTCCCCTCCCCTTTCCCCCCTTCCCCTTCCCCCCCCCCCTTTTCCCCCCCCCCCCCCCCCCCCCCCCCCTTTTTTTTTTTTTTTTTTTTCNCTCTCTCTCTCTCCTCTCTCTCTCCTCTCTCTCTCTCTCTCTCTCTCTCTCTCTCTCTCTCTCTCTCTCTCTCTCTCTCTCTCTCTCTCTCTCCCTCTCCCTCCCTCCCTCCCTCCCTTCCCTCCCTCCCTCTCTCTCCGTCTCTCTCTCTCAGTTTCTCCTTTCCTCTCTTTCTCTCCCTCCCTTCTTCCCTCCTTCTTTCTCCCACTCCATCGCCTTCTCTCTTATTGCTTCTGGTGATGTGACATGATGTCTGTATTTTATTTCTTGAAAGGGAATAACATTATGCTTTGGAATGGTTCTCATTTTTATTGTAGCAACTGAGTGTTGTGAATATTTTCATATCTTGTTATTGTTATTATTATTATTGGTTTTTGTTATGATTGTTATTATTATTATGATTGTTATTGTTATTATTATTATGATTGTTATTGTTATTATTATTATGATTGTTATTGTTATTATCATTATTATAAATTGTTATTTTGTTATTATTGTTGTTGTTGTTTATCTTTGTGTGCATGTGTACACACTCACTTATTGTCTGTCTGTCCGCATCTGTGCATGTGTGTGCCTGTCAGCCCGTACAAACGCGCGTGCAATGAGTTAGTAGCGCAGTGACATATGATTTTTTTTTTTTTTTTTTTTTTTTTTAATAAATTTTCTTTCCCACGAAATACTTAATTCGGGACTTGCCAGGGAACCAGACCCCCCCACCCCCACCCCCACCCCCACCCCTAACCCCACCCCCCTCCCTCGAGCACCGTCCGAGAAACACGAGATGAACGTGTCTCTCAAGCAGCATCTGGACGAGGAAGCTCATTAATTACGCCAGTGTGGAAGGGCGAGGGGGGGGGGGCAGGGGATAGGGGGAAAGGGGGGAGGGAGAGGAGAAGAGGGAAGAGGGAGGGAGGGAGAGGGGAGGGAGAGAAAGGGGAGGTGGATAGGGGAAAGAAAGGGGAGAGAGGGAAAGGGGCAGGTAGATAAGAGGGAAGAGAGTAGAGAGGGAGAGGGCAGGGTAAGGGGAAGAAGGAGGAGGAAGAATAGGGAAGGGGGAAAGAGGGAAAGAATAGGAAGAGGAAAGGAGGGAGGGAGGGGAGGGGGGTAGGGGGATTAGGGGGAGAAGGGGGAAGGGAAAGGGAAAGGGACAGGGGATAGAGGGAAGGAGAAGGGGGAAGGAAGACGGAGGATTGTGGGAAGGGGGACGGGAGAGAAGGGAAGGAGGAAGTGGGAGGATTAAAGGGGGGGGGAGAGGGAAGGCAAAAGAGGGGAAATGGGAGAGAAATGTGAAAAGGAGGAGAGGTAAGATAAATGAGGGATAGGGAAATTAGGAGGAATAAAGTGAAGGAAGGAAAAAGGGATAGAGAGTGAAAGGAAAGAGGAATAGGAAGAGTGAAAGAAGGAAAAAAGAGGAATAGGAAGAGTGAGTGAAGTGAAAGAGGAAGAGAGGGAAGGAAAAAGAATAAATAAAGCAAAGGCAGGGAACGAGAAAGAGGGAGAGCGGGGGCGGCAAAGGGGTAGAAGAGAAAGTAGAAAGAATAAAGAAAGTAAAAGCGAAGGAAAGAGGAAGAGGGAAAGGGGGAGTGGGCAAAAGGGGAGAGAAGGAAATAGAAAGAATAAATAAATCAAAAGCAGGGAAAGAGGAAGAAGGAAAGGAGGAGGGGGCAAAAGACGAGAGGAGGAAATAGAAAGAATAAATAAAACAAAAGCGAAGTAAAGAGAAAGAAGGAAAGGGGGAGATTAAGAAATAGAAAGAATAAATAAAACAAAAGCAGGGAAAGAAGAAAGACGGAAAGAGAGGAGGAGGAGGAGGAGGCAAGAGGGGAAGGAGGAAATAGAAAGAAAAGCGAAAGGAAATAGGAAAGAATAATTAAAAACAAAAGCAAGAAGATGGAAGAGGGAAAGAGAGGAGGGAGGAGGAGGAGGAGGCAAGAGGGGAGGAGGAGGAGGCAAGAGGGGAGAGGGAGGGAGGGGGAGCCAGGGCTAATATTGTAGCTGCAGGTGGTGGGCCTTATGATGCTAATTAAGCCACGTGTCTGGTGCTCCTCTGATGAAATGCTGATCTCGGCGAGGATGCGCGAGCCTTGGAGGGTGAGTTATGGCGGCGCGGCGCGGCGGGGCTCCTCGAGGGGACGTGCGCGCAAGTGAAAAATGGAGGGAAGGAGGGGTTGCTGGGGGGGGGAGGAGGGAGGGAAGGGAGGAAGGAAGGAAGGGAGAGGGGGAGAGGGAGGAGGAGGAGGAAGGAGAAAGGTGAAAGAAGGGAGGAGTTTGGGGAAGGAGAAGGAGGAGCAAGAAGGAAGTTGGAGAGAGAGAGAGAGGGAAGGAGAAGGAGGAAGGAGGAGGAAGTTGTAGAGAGAAGTAAGGTGTGAGTGTTAGATGTGAGAAGAAGGGAGAGGAAAGGAGAAAATGTTGAACGGAAAATAGAGAAATAAATGGTTGTATATGAAATGAAGAGGAAAAAATATGAATGAATATGTTGTAAGATTTGTGTAGTTATACATGATATGTTTTTTTTTTTTTTTCATTTTCTACTCACCCCATGTCGCTTCCACAAAATGGGAAGGAGAAGGAGGAGGAGTAGGAGAAATGAAAGAGGAGGAGAATTAGGGCGAGGGTAGAAAGAAGAATGAGAAAAAAGGAAGAAGAATAGGAAGACAGGCGAAGAGAGAGAGAGACAGACAGACAGACAGACAGACAGACAGACAGACAGACAGACAGACAGACAGAGAGACAGAGACGGAGGACAGGCAGGCAGACAGACAGAGAAGAAACAACATAAATATCTTCCTTAAGACCGAAAAATGCGTGCACTGAAGGTCCGTGAGGGAATGTACACATCGGGAAGGTCTGCGCGACGAAATTTGAAACGAAAAAAGCGACCACCTGCCCGGGTAAACAATAAAGGGTCATGGAGATAAATTGCGAGAGGTATTGTGGGAGAGCAAAGGGCGAGGACTTAGATGTAAATCAGGAGGAGGACATGGGGGAGGATAAAGGGGGAGGAGGAAGAGGTGGAGAAGAAGGAGATAGAAGACGAATAGAAGGAGGAGAAGAAAGCATCGTGGGGATAAATTTGCGAGAGGCATTGTGGGAGAGCAAAAGGCGACGACTTAGATGTAAATCAGGAGGAGACATGGGAGGAAAAGGGGGGAGGAAGAAAGGAGGGGAAGAGGGGAGAGAGGAGTAGAAAAAAAGAGAAAGGAGAGAGGAGAAAAGGAGGAGAAGAAGAACATATGAGAATCAGGAGGAGGCAGGAGAGAAGAAATGGTAGAGGAATAGGAGGAGAAAGAAAGCATTATGGGGATAAATTGCGAGAGTATTGTGGGAGAGCAAAAGGCGAGGACTTAGATGTAAATCAGGAGGAGGACATGGAGAGGAGAAAGGGGGAGGAGGAGAAGAGGAGGAAGAAGAGGGAAAAGAGGGGTAGAAAAAGCGAGAAAAGGTGAGGAGGAAGGGAGAGGAGAAATGAAGAGGAGCATATGAGAGGGGAGAGCAAAGTGAGAGAAGAAATAAGGACAAGAGGAGAAGAGGAAAAGATAGAAGAGGAATAGAAGGAGGAGAAAAAAGCATCATGGGGATAAATTGCGAGAGGAATTGTGGGAGAGCAAAAGCGAGGACTTAGATGTAATCAGGAGGAGGACATGGCGGAGGAGAAAGGGAGGAGAAAGGAGGAGAATTAAGGGGAAATATAGGAGTAGAAAAAGGGAGAAAGGTGAGGGAGAAGGGAGGAGGAAGAGGAGGAGAGGAGATAGAAGATCAGGAGGGAGAGAAATGGAGTGGACAAAGGGGAGGAGGAAGGGAGGAGAAGGAGATAGAAGAATCAGGAGGAGAGCAAGGGAGAGAAGAAAGGGGAGAGGAAGAGATAGAAGAGGAATAGCAGGAGCAGAAGAAAGCATCATAGGCATAAATTGCAAGAGGCATTGTGGAAGAGGGAGCAAGGGAGAGGAGGAAGAGGAGGAAAAGAAGGAAATAGAATAGGAATAGAAGTAGAAGAACGCGGACTTCAATGACTGGAGGAGAGAAAAGGGGAAAAAAGGATAAGAAGAGGAGATAGAAGAATAGGAGAGCAAGGAGAGGAGAAAAGGAAAGGGAGTAGGAGATAGAAGAATCAGGAGGCGAGCAAGGAGAGGAGAAAGAAGGAAATAGAAGAGGATAAGAAGTAGGAGAAGGGGAAGTAGAAAGAAGGAGAAGCGAGAAAAGGAGGAGAGGAGAAGAAAGCATCATGGAGGACATTATGGAAGAGCAAAAGGCGATGCAGGAGGAGAGCAAGGGGAGGAGGAAAGAGGAGGAGAAGAGGAGACAGAGAGAGAAGAAGGAGAAAGAGGTTAGGAGAAGGAGAAGAGAAGGAAGAGGAGAATTAAAGGTTCTTGGAGAGAAATTGAAAGAGAAAAATGCGTGGACTTAAATGTAAAACGGTAGAAGAGCATGGGAGAGGAGAAAGGGGGAAGGAGGGAGAAAAGAAAAAGGAGAAAGAGATAGACGTGGAGGACGAAGGGAATGTAGAGGAGGGTAACAGAAGTAAGAAGAATCGATGAATAAGAAAGCCAAGAAAAGGAAGACGACAAAGACGAAGAAAAAAAGAAGAAAGTCAACTAAGAAAAACATTAAGAAAATCATGAAAGCGGATGGGAAGAAACAGAGAAAGGAGAATAAGAATAGGAATGGATAAGCTAAAAAGATGAAAACAAGATAATGAGGAAGAGCATAAGAATGGCTAAGAGAAAGGAAAAGGAAGGAGAGAATGGTGATAAGAAATGAGGATCCTTAAGAGAAAGAAGAAGAAAAGGAAAGTGAAAAAGAATAGGAAGGAAAGGAGGATGAAGATGAGGAAGAGTATGAGAAAGAGAGTAAATTTCTATAGCTATAGGAAAACGAGGGTCATGAGTGAATGGACGCCCACGCTGACGCCCACCCTCATCCACCCATTCCCTCGCCCCTCGTGCACGTAAGGGAGGAGAGGGGGGGGGGGAGGACACGAACGAGGAATTAGAGAAATATCGCGTAATTTTCGACAACGCCGCACGCGCTTGTAAGGCTGCCGCGACCCCCATCACGCCGATCTGAGCCTTATGGCCGGGTCACTTAAGGCCTCGTTTCCCTTGCTCCTCTCCCGGCAGTCATTCCACGGATGTTTCTCCGCTGATTGAAGTCGTTTTGAGAAATATTTTTTGATCCGGGGTCGAGTGTGATCACCGGGGGGGAGGAGGGGGGGTGAGGGAACTGCGGGGCGGGGGATGCGACCTCTGACTTGGAGAGAGAGGGCGTGTGGGTGATTTATTTTTTTTATGTGTGTCTGTGTCTCTCTCTTTCTTTTTTTTATATCTTTGTCTTTGTTTTTCTTTGTGTCTCTCTTTCTTTTGTTTGTCTCTCTCCCTCTCTCACTCACTTTTCCTCCTAATTGCTGAATGGGGATTTTCCTTCATCTCTTCTCTTCTCTCTCTCTCTCTCTCTCTCTCTCTCTCCTCTCTCTCTCTCTCTCTCTCTCTCTCTCTCTCTTTCTCTCTCTCTCTTCTCTCTCTACTTTCCTCATCTCTCTCTTTCTAATAGTCCGTGTTTGTGGTGAGTATTAAGTAATGGGAAAATAGAGTTAGCTGAGGCTTCCTTCTCGAGGTTAATTCCTAGTTATTCTTGCCGTTTAGATCAGGGAAGTTTTGTGTGCGTATTTTTTTTTCTTTTTCTTTATTCCTTTTTTTTTTCATTTCTTTTCCTTTTTTCTTCTGCTTCTACTTCTTTTCTTTCTCTTTTTCGTTTTCTGTTTCGTTTTCTTCTTTTTCTTTTTCTTCGTATTTGTCTTCTTCTGCTCATCGTCTTCTTCTTCTCTTCTTATTCTTTTTCTTCTTCTCTTCCTCTTCTCTCCTCTTCTTAGACCCGGGCTATCTGGACTCGAGCGCCAGTGTTTCGGGCGGAAGAAAGTGTCAAGAAAAGAGACAAGAAAAAAAAAATCTTGTACGCTTCTATTTAATTTTTTTTCTAATTGATTTTTATCGTGAGAAAGTTAGTTGTGTGACCAAGTTTTTTTTTTTTTTTACTATTAAAATGATTTTTAACATTTTCTCTTTTTCTTTTCAGGTGAGTTTCCTGGAGTGTCGACTGTGAGGGTAAATCAGGTGCTGCGAAGAAAATGGTAAGGTATATGAGAGGGAAATGGAAAGGGAGAAAAAAGGAGAAGAAACAGAGAAGAACAGAGAAAGAGAAAGAGAGAGAGAGAAAGAGAGAGAGAGAGAGAGAGAGCGAGAGCGAGAGCGAGAGAGAGAGAGAGAGAGAACGAGATCGTGATCGAGATCGGGAGCTAGAGAGATAAACAATAAATTAGTTACCATCATCCAAATAAGTTTATTTGTTTGTATGTTTTTTTTGGAAAAGAAAAAGAAAGAAACAATTAGAAAGCCAATAATCAGAGCTCGCGACCAAGACCCTTTGATAAGAAGAGCGCAAAGCAGAAGAAAAAAAGATTATCAACGATTAAGACTGAAGGATGACGGCCTTGACCTCATCCAAGCCTCATTAACTCGTTCGCAAAATCACAATGCTGGTGTTCCGAAGCCGAAGCCAGTGCCGAGGAGCCTCCTGGAGCCTCCTCTGCCGCGTGGTGGCTGGTCAGCTGATTGGGACGTCGTTTTAGAGGGAGAGAAGGGGTGGGGAGAAAGAGAGGGGGAGGGAGAAAAAGGAGCGGAGGGGAAGGGGAGAGGAGAAAGATAGAGACAAGGGTGATGGAGAGAGGAGGAGGGGAGAGGAGGGGAGCGGGAGGGAGAGGAGAAGAGAGAGGACGAGGAGATGGATAAAAGGGAGAAAGATAGAGGGAGAGGGAGAAGGAGAAAGAGAGAGGAAGAGAGAGATGGAGAAAAGAGAAGGAAAGGGAGAAAGAAGAGAGATAGAAAGAGAAGAGAGAGAGAGAGAGAGAGAGAGAGAGAGAGAGAGAGAGAGAGAGAGAGAGAGAGAGAGAGAGAGAGAGAGAGAGAGAGAGAGAGAGAGAGAGAGAGAGAAGAGAGAATTTAGGATGTCATTTAAAGCGAACACGAGGCTTTTGATGTCTCCATTGTCATCCCAAGGTTTCGGTCTGAAGTGGAGCGGCATCGGAGGTAAAACACAGGTAGATGGCTCCGGATCGGTGGGAGGTGGAGGGGAGGTGGAGGTGGAGGTGGAGGTGGGTGAAGTGGAGGTGGAGGAGTGGGGTGGGGGTGGGAGGTGGAGGGTGGGTGGATTGGTGGTGGTGGGAGGTGGAGGTGAAGGAGGAGGTGTAGGTGGGTGGAGTGGAGGTGGAGGCTGGAGGTGGAGGGAGGGGAGGAGGTGGAGGGGGTGGAGGTGGAGAAGGAGGAGTGGGGGTGGGGTGAAGGAGGAGGTGGAGGTGGAGGTGGAGGTGAAGGAGGAGGTGGGGTGGAGGTGGAGGTGGAGGTGAAGGAGGAGGTGGGGTGGGGGTGAAGGAGGAGGTGGGGGTGGAGGTGGAGGTGGGGTGGATTTGGTGGTGGTGGTAGAGGTGGAGGTGAAGGAGCGAGGTGGAGGTGAAAGAATAGGTGGAGGGGAGGTGGAGGTGGGGTGGTGGAGGTGGTGCAGGAGGTGAAGGAGGAGGTGGGAGTGGAGGTGAGGGGGGGGTGGAGGTGGAGTGAGGTGAGAGGGTGGAGCGTGCAGGAGGGGGGGTGGGTGAGGCAGGAGGTGGGGGTGGAGTGGAGGTGGGGGTGGAGGTGGTGTGGTAGAGGAAGTGGAGGTGAAGGAGGAGGTGGAAAGGTGGACAAGAAAAGGTGGAGGTGGGAGGTGGAGTGAAGGAGTGAGGTGGAGTTGGAGGTGGAGGTGAAGGAGGAGGTGGGGTGGGGGTGAGGAGGAGGAGGTGGAGGGAAAGGAGGTGGAGGTGAAAGAAAAGGTGGAGGGGAGGTGAGAGGTGAAGGTGGAGGTGAATGGTGGAGGTGGAGGTGGAGTGGTGTGGTGAAGGGTGGAGGTTGGTAGAAGGTGGAGAGGAGGTGGAGGGAGTGGTGGTAGAGGTGGAGGTGAAAGTAAAGGTGGAGGTGGTGGTGGAGTTGGAGATGGGTGGAGGTGCTTTTGGAGGTGGATCTGGAGGTTGTAAGTGGATTCGAGGAGTTAGAGGCGGAGTTGGAGAAGTGGAGGGAAAGATGAAGTTGAAGTATAGTGCTAAAATTGAAAATAATAAGTAGACGAAATCGAAGACGAAAAGGAAGGAGAAGAGAAGGCGAAGGAAGGAGGAGAATAGGGGAGTGAGGGAGAGCGGGATGTGGGGAATGGAAGGAGAAGAATGAGAAGAAGAAGCTAGAAGAAGAAGAAGAAGAAGAAAAAGAAGAAGAAGAAGAAGAAGAAGAAGAAGAAAGAAGAAGAAGAGAAGAAGAAGAAGAAGAAGAAGAAGAGTAGAGTAGTAGTAGTAGTTAGTAGTAGAGAAGAGGAAGATGAAGAAGAGGAGAAGGAGGAGGAGGAGGAGGAGAGAGGAGGAGGAGGAGGAGGAGGAGGAGGAGGAGGTGTAGGTTGCAGCTCTACCTGGTGGCATTTTGTTGCACTAATGCCTTTCCAATATCTAGGGTAATTCCGCCCTGCTGTTTGGCGACGTTCGGGAAGGCTCATATCCCCAGTGTTTTCCACGGGACTTTGGCCGTGTGAGAGCGCCCAGGAATACGATGGTGACCCCCCCTCCCCCTCCCCAAGCCAAGCCCCCTTCCCCTCCCCCCCCTCCGACGCCGTATTCCTATCCCCCCCCTCCCTACCCGCCTTCCTCTACCTCCACTCCTCCATCCCATTGTCCGTCTATCTCCCCTCCCCCTCTCCCCACCTCCCCCTGTGGCAGCCAGGAGGGAAGACAAGGGGAGGGAAGGAGGAGGGGTGAGGGAGGGGTATTCGGTAGGGGGTAGGGGTGAAGGGGAGGTTTAAGGACTATAGGTATAAACACCCTCCCTCTCCCTCTCCCTCCTTCTCTTTCTCACTCCCTCTCCCTCTCCCCTCTCCCCTCCCCCTCTCCCCTCCCCCTCTCCCCTCCCCTCCCCTTCCCCTCCTACTCCCCTCTCCCTCTCCCCTCCCATCCCCTCTCCCCTCCCCCTCCTCTCCCTCCCTCTCCCCTCTTCCCACTCCCCTCTCACTCCACTCCCTCTCCCCCCTCTCCCCTCTCCCTCTCCCTCTCCCCTCTCCCATAATTGGGGGAACTTTTACTCCCGAGAATGTCTTTATTGCACATGCGGCGGTAAGGGTCATAGTTAGGCGCTCTTTCCCTAATACTGTTATTTTCCTTTTTCGATGAGCAGGCAGAGGCGGCGAAGGGAGGGGGGGATGGAGGGAGGGGGGGGGGGGTGGGGGTTGGAGGTGGGGGTGGATGAAGGAGAGGAGGAGGAAGAGAAGGAGAGGAAAATGAAGGAGAGGAAGAAAAAAGAGAAAAAAAAGGAAGGAAGGAGAAGGAGGAAGAAGATGAAGATGAGAGAGGAAGGAGAAGGAGAGAGATTAGAAAGGAAAAAAAGGAAAAAAAGGCGAAGGCGAAAAAAAAAAGAAAAGAAAAAGAAAAAAAGAAAAAAAGAGAAATGAAAGGTTAAAAGGGGAAAGTGAAGTGTAGTACGGGTATGGTGACAGATTTTTTTTCACTTTTTTATATAAATCTGAACCTTGCAACATAGGCCTCGAGATGGAAGTGATTACCTGTGGCGTGTTAACAAGAGGAAGAGGACTTGTGGTCTTGATATTTCAAGGTTTGGTGTCTTTTTTGTGATTTAAGTTGTTCATAATCATGATGTTCGTGTACGGTGATTTTTTTTCGTCCCCTTGGTGTTTTTTTTTTTTTGTTCTTTTGTTTGGCTTTAATTGTCTTTGATTCGATTTTTTCTCGTCTTTTCTCTTATTTTCTTTCTCTTTTTTCTCTCGGGCTGGATCTCTCTCTCTCTCTCTCTCTCTCCTCTCTCTCTCTCTCTCTCTCTCTCTCCCTCTCTCTCTCTCTCTCTCTCTCTCTCTCTCTCTCTCTCCTCTCTCTCTCCTCTCTCTCTCTCTCCTCTCCTCCCTCCTCCTCCCTCCCCTCCTCCTCCCTCCCTCCCTCCCTCCCTCCCTCCCCTCCTCCCCTCCTCCCTCCTTCCTCCTTCCCTCTTCTCCTCCTCCCTTCCTCCTCCCTCCCTCCCATCCGCCTCCCATCCCTTCCCCCTCCTCCCCCCCATACCCCCCCACCCCACTCTTGACCTTGACAGGATAATGAATCTCAGTTCTCCCCGTTGAGATGAAGAAAAAAAAAAAATACTCCCAAGTATGTTTAATACGACTGAGAGAGGGATGGCGGTCACGTGATAGTCTCGCAGTCACGTGTATTTGGGGAAAGTGGCGATAGAGATGGGTGGTCGGGCGGCGGGGGGTGTAGGAGGTGAGAGGGAGGTATGAGGGTGAGGAGGTGTAGGAGGGGGTGTGGATGAGTAGTATGAGACGAGGAGAGGGAGGAGGATGTATGAGGAGGAGTGTAGATGAATCGTGTGAGTATTGTAGGAGGGGATAGGAGGGAGGAGATGTAGGAGGGATGAGTAGTGTTAGAGGGATGGGTCGTGTATGAGGTGAGTAAATGTATGAGGGGAAAGGTAGATGTAGGAGGTGAGTAGATTTATAAGGGGAGGAGGAGGTGTATGAGTTGATGAGGAGATGTATGAGGGGAAGAGTAGATGTAGGAGGGGATGAGTAGGTGTTGGGTTAGATGAGCAGATGTATGAAGTGAGTAGATGTATGAGGGGATGAATAGATGAATGTGGGGATGAGGACACATAGAAGATGAGTAGTTATATGAGGAGATGAGGTGAGGTATGTGCTGGTAAGTAAATGTATCAGTTAATGAGTAGATTTATGAGTTTATGTATGAGGTAAGGTTTATTAGGTTGATGTATAGGTGTTGGTGCGTTTTGAATTGACGAGTAGATGTAAATGAGTAAATGCGAGTTGAGTAGATGCATGAGGTGGTGAATAGATGTCTTGTGTGATGAGTTGATGTATGGTTGAATGAGTAGATAATTAGATGCATGAGATTGTGAGGAAATAGTGTGATAGATTAATGAGTTAAGCAACATGAAGTCATACCAATCAATATGTTGAGTACAAGGAGAAAGCCAAAAGGTGATAACTTACGCAAATTAATACAAATATAAGTAAATAGATAAATTAATTTTACCAACACAATTTTATGCTGATAACTTACGCAGATTAATACAAATATAAGTAAATAAGTTCATTTTACGAACACAATTTTATGCAAATGAATGTGCCAAACGTGAATATCGGAAGCCTTCTCCTGCCCTCGATTCGGCATTCGTGACTGCAGTGTTCGCATGTGGAGGCTGGCGCGCACGCACACATGCAGCTCAGGGGGTATAATTCACGGTGATATACATGCGTGCGGCAACTTACATAATCATGCGTGTTGTCGAAGCCTGCATGAGCGTCTAAGGCCGGGAGAAATACGTGCATTGCAAATAGGACACGTACATACACGCGTATACGTTCATACACACGCTTTAATGCAGGTACGTTTATAGTCACGCACGAAGCACGCGCGTGCATATGCGCATATACGCAGACACGCACACGCAGACACACGGCAGACACACCACACACACGCACGCACACGCACACGCACACGCACGTACACGCACACACACACGCGCACACACACACACTCACACACACACACACACACACACACACACACACACGCACACACGCACACACGCACACACACACACCACACACACACACACACACACACACACACACACACACACACACACACACACACACACACACACACACACACACACACACACACACACACACACACACACACGCACGTAGTATTAGCTGGGGAAATGTTTACTTGGTATAAGATGATCTAATTATCTCCGTGGATTCGCGAGAAGTAAAAAAAAAAAAAAAAAAAAAAAAAAAAAAGTTACTGTTTTGAAATTGACTTAACCTCTGAAATTTGAGAGGGAGGGGGACGGGGAGAAGGGAGAAGGGAGGGGCCGTGGGGGAAGGGAAGAGAGGATAATGAGGGAAGGACGGGAGAAAGAGAATGGAGGGAGAGAGAGGAAGAGAGAATTTCGAAGGGATGGAAGAGTCTGTGGGGAGGGGGGAGGAAGAGGAGAGGAGGGGGGAAGCTGAAGTGAAAGGAAGAGGAAGAGGATGAAGGAGAGAGAAGCCTGAAGAGATGTGAGGGACATGGAAAGAGGGGAAGGGGAAAGGGAGGAAGAGGGGAAGAGGAAAAGAGGGGGAGGGCAGGAAGGGGAGGCCAGAATGTGGGGAAGGGAATGGAGAAGCTAAAGAAGGGAAGGGGAAGTAGATGCGGAAAAGAGGGGAAAAAGAGACTGAGACTAAGAAGGAGGGACTTAAAAGAGGGGGAGACTTAAGAGGAGGAAACGGAGACGGAAAAGAGATGGAGGGGAGGGGGTTAGAGGGATGGAGGGGAGGGGGTTAGAGGGATGGAGGGGGAGGGGAGGGGGAGGGGTGTGTGCGCTCCGTGATGCTATGTTAATCAAGTTTAATCAGCGTCGGCCGGACCGCCGCTCCGAAACGGTTTGTTCCGGACGCGGCGGCCGCTCGTTAAGGCGGCGAGGGGCGGCGCAACCCTCGCCCTTCCCGGCGCGTCACAAGGCGTAGATGGCGTGGCGGGGGGGAAGGGCGGAAGGGGGCCGAGGCGAGGTCGGCATTTACATGTAGGTCAGGAATTAAGGGTTAAGGGAAGGCCGGGTGTCGGGGGATCAAGATGCAGGTCAAGGGGGTGGAGGAGGGAAGGGAAGGGGGGAGGGAGGGGGGCGGTCATGGAGGGG
>NW_020869355.1:610212-625212 GCF_003789085.1 Penaeus vannamei | reverse complement strand
TTTTATTATCATTTATTTTATTTATTTATTTATCATTATTATCATTTTTTTTTTTGGGGGGGGTGGCACGTAGTTAAGGACAGAGAGGTGCGTGGTCAACATGCAAATTAGTTGGGAATATTGATAATTGATATTTTGATGCGTGTGGTTCGGTTGTGCTTGTCCGTTCCTGCTCTCGTTTTGTTGTTGTTGTTGTTGCTTTTTGTTGTTATAGCCATATATCCATTTATTTTCTATTTTTGTTTTTTTCTTGCTGCTGTTATTGTTGGTGTATCCGTTTATGTTTTCTATTTGTTGTTGCTGTTATTGTTGTATCCATTTATGTTCTTTCTATGTTGTTATTGTTGTATCTGTTCATTCTCTCTGTTTTGTGTTGTTGTTGTTTTTTGATGTTGTTGAGAATGATATCGTGTTATTATTCAGTGCAGTCGCAGGCCAGATTTTTTTTTTTTTTCGTGCCTGAAGTCCAGCATGATACAGTTTTAATATGGACTTTTAGCGTGGATTCGCATGGCAGGCTGTGGCGATGTACCAGAGCATTTGCATTGTGTTGACATATATCGGTTGGCTTTTTTGTTTTTTTTTTACTTTTTGTAACTTTTGTTTTTTTCTTGCTTCTTTTTTCTTTTTTTGGAACTTTTAAATGGGCTTGTTTTCTTTTTTTTTTGGTATTGTTTTTTTCATTTTTTCTTTTCTTTTTTTGATGAATTTTTTTTGGAATTTTC
This sequence comes from Penaeus vannamei, assembly GCF_003789085.1. Taxonomy (NCBI): domain Eukaryota; kingdom Metazoa; phylum Arthropoda; class Malacostraca; order Decapoda; family Penaeidae; genus Penaeus; species Penaeus vannamei. The sequence continues at coordinate 624,487 of NW_020869355.1, read as the reverse complement.
AAATGTTTTCTCGCCCGGTTTGCTGTATTGTTTCCTCTTTTGCCTTCTCCTGTTTTTTTTTTTCCTTTTTTGTAAAAATGTTTTCTCACCTGTTTTTTTTTTTCAGTAAATAGCATCGATTATCAAGCCATGCCACAAACCTCACACACTTCGGAGGCGAGGCTTGTGTGTATTACAGAGAATGAGACTATAGTGTTCAAGACGATGGCGTCCGGAACGGTTGTGTGGTTGTAGTCAGCAACGGCAGCGGTTGTGCGGGGTGTCGTGGGGGCAGCACGCGGGGTGGTGGGGTGGGTAGAAGTGGGGGTGGGGTTGGGGTGGAAGTGGGTGGAAGTGGAAGGGTGGAAGGTGCGGGGAAGGGGGTGGTGGAAGTGGGGAGAGGTGGAAGTGGGGGTGGGGTGGGTGGGTGGGAGTGGGTGGTGGGGTGGGGGTGGGACTTTGCTGTTTTAATCTTTGCTAAGGCTTCTCGCTCGGAGGTGCGGCCCGGAAGGCGAGTCGGGTCGCGGCGTTCCATTCATAGACCGCAAAGTCGATAGCAGCTGCCAGCGGGGTTAGAATGCTTGCTTGTGGGGGGCGGGGTGGGTATAATGCTTGCTTGTGGGGTGGTGGAGGAGGCGGGGGCGTTTGAGGTTTAGAGTGCTTGCTTGTGGAGACGTTGGAGGGGGCGGGGGCGTTGGGTTAGAATACTTGCTTGTGGAGGGCGGGGTGGCGTTGGGTGTTATAATGCTTGCTTGTGGGGGGGGCGGGGGTTATAATGCTTGCTTGTGGGGGCTTGTGGGTGGGGTTAGGAATGTTGCTTGTGGGCGGTGGGTGGGTTGGGGGTGAAATGCTTGCTTGTGGAGGCGGCGGTGGGGGGGGGGCGTCAGGGGTTATATGCTTGCTTGGTAGGCGGGGACGTTGGAGTTAGAATGCGCTTGTGAGGGCGTTGGGGTGGGGTTATAATGCTTGTTGCTAATGCTTGCTTGTGGTGGGACGTTATAGAATGCTTGCTTGTGGGGCTGGGGTTATAATGCTTGCTTGTAGGGCGGGGTGACGTTGGGGTTATAATGCTTGCTTGTGGGGCGGGGGTGGTGTTGAGGGTTAGAAGGCTTGCTTGTGGAGGGCGAGGGTGGGGAGCGTTAGAATGCTTGCTTGCTGGGGCGACAGGGGTTGAGGGTTTAAGATTGCTTTTGCTTGTGGAGACGGAGGACGGGGGTGGGGGGGCGTTGATTTCATGCTTGAGGTTTTAGATCGATAAGTTTTTAGATGTTTCTTGCTTGGAGGAAAAAGGGAAGGTGGTTAGGTGGGCGAGTTATGGGTCACGTGACTCGCCAGCCCGCGCGAGGGAGAGTAAAGGGGGGTTTTAATGAGACTCCGAGTGGATGGAAACCTTCGCTCGTCATGTCGGATTTTTTGCAGCAGGTGGATTATTGAGTTTCATGTCGTTTTGCGATTTTTTGTCTTTTTGACGTGATTATTATTTTTTTGTTCGTTTTTTGCAGGTGGATTGTTATTTTTTTGTCTGTTTTTGCAGGTGATTAATTTTTTTTTTTCGTTTTTGCAGGTGGATTGTTATTTTTTGTCGTTTTGCAGTGTGGATTATTTATTCTTGTCGTTTGCGTGGTTCTTATCTTTCCAAAATGAGGTGGAATGATCGGACCAACGTGAAAGCGAAAAAAAACGAATGGGGAAGAATGAGGGAGATGGGGAAGACGAGGTTGGAAGAGCGATCTCATATATAGGAATGGGACGAAGCTGCAGTAAAAGAAGAATAACAAGAACAAGAAGTGGATATTTAAGTTTGACATCCGTGCTTCGTGTTTCGTGCTCTGTCTCTTTCTCTCTCTCTCTACTCTTTCTTCCTTTCTCTTCTCTTCTTCTTTCCTATTTCTTCTCTTCTCTCTCTCATCTCTCTCTCTCTTTCTCTCTCTCTCTTTCTCCTCTCTCTCTCTCTCTCTCTCTCTCTCTCTCTCTCTCTCTCTCTCTCTTTCTCTCTCTCTCTTTTCTCTTCTCTCTCTCTCTCTCTCTCTCTTCTCTTCTCTTCTCTCTCTTCTTCCTTCTCTCTTCTCTCTCTCTCTCTCTCTCCCTCCCCTCCCTCCCTCCCTCCCTCTCCCTCTCCCTCTTCTCCTCCCCTTCCCTTCTTCTTCTCTTCCCTCTCCCTTTCCCTCTCCCTCTCCTTCCCCTCCCCCCTCCCCCCTTCCCCAGCCCCTTTCCCAGCGACTCTCCGGCGCCTGACCCCCCCCACCCCCACCCCCCCCCGCCTCACCTGCCATACCTTTGTCCTTGGTTCGGTGGTCATTTTAACACGCCTCTGTGCTTCGCCCCGGTCGCCTCGCGTGTCGCTCGCGTGCCCTCTGCTTTGGCGGCCGCCGTGCCTCCGTGGCCGCGTTCCCGTGTCGTCCGGTTTCCGCTCTCCGTCGCTGACGCTCGCACTCATCACTCATCATTTCACGCTCATCATTCATCTCTTACTCGCTCATCGTTCATCACTCGCTCGCTCATCACTCACTCACTCACTCATCCACTCGCATTCATCATTCATCACTTTACTCATCATTCATCACTCCTCACTCGCCTTCATCACTCACCACTCATTCATTCATTCACTCACTCATCACTCACTCACTCGCTCGCTCATCATTCATCACTCACTCATCACTCACTCACTCACTCCGTTCGCTCTTCCTCTTTTATGCCTGTGTCTCCGAATTTTGCTTTGGTTTCCTCGATTTATGTTTTATTTGATTCTCTTGTTAGTCTCATTGTTATTTTCGTCTTTTTCCTGCCTTCCCCAATTGTTATTTTTCTTCTCCCCTTTTCTCATTTTCCTCACACTTTCCCTTCTGCTTCTTCTTTCTTCCACTTCCATATTTTACCCCTCCATTCTCCTGTTTTCTTCATCTCACATCCCCTTCTTTTTTACTCCCTCTTCGTTATTATCCTTCCCTCTTCCTCCCTCTCTTTCTTCTTCCTTCCGTCTCCCTCCTCTCCTCGCACGTTCTCTCTTCTTTCGTTCTCCTTCCTTCCCCCTCCTTCATTCCCTTCTTCACTTCCTTCTCCTTTCCTTTCCCTCCCCCCTCACCTCCCACCCTTTAAGCCATGCACACCCTAACCCCCCACCTTCCTGCTTACCCCCTTCCTTTACTACCTCCCTCTTACCCCCACCTCCCCTTCCCTCTCCCCCACTTTCCCCTCCTATCCCTCCCCTACCTTCCTCCTCTCCGCCTCCCCCCCTTCCCCCACCCCCCACCCTTCCCCACCCCCCACCTTCACCATCCTTGTTACCGCTCGGGAGAAAATTATAATCATAACGCTGGTAAATGATAATCCCAGGACCTGTCACGTGATCACAGAGCGGCGCCCATGAATCAGAGGCGCGGCGGAGGCGGTCTCGCGTGCGGCGTGGGGCGTGCTGGGCGCGTGCGGGCGCTGCGTGCGTCCCCTTTTCAAACAGCGTCGTAATATCGGGCGTCTGTCCTTGCGTTCTACGTTTGTGGGGGGCGGGGGGAGATTGGTGTTGGAGAAAGGGGGGAGGTCGGTGTTGGAGAAAGGGGGAGGTGGTGTTGGAGAAAGGGGGTTGGTGATGTTTGGAGGAGAGGGAGGTGGTGTTGGAGAAAGGGGGGAGGTGGTGCTGGAGAAAGGGGGGATGTTGTGGGGAAGGGGTGGTGGTGTTGGCGAAAGGGGGAGGTTGGTGATGGAGAAAAAGAGGGAACTTTGGTGAGGTAGGGGGAGATTACGTGTACTTTACGTGCGGGAGGGGGGGAGGGGGGAGGGGCAGCGCACGCAAAGACGGCATGTGTGTGTGTGTGTTTCGCTTACAGTCGCGCTGACGCGGGTTACACTCATAGTCCCAGTGAATAACGCTGACACTCACGACATGGCATCTCGTTCTCTCTTCTCTCTCTCTCCTCTGTTCCACACGCACGCACGCACGCTCATACACAAACACCACACTCGCTCTCACTCTCACTCATCACTCATCACTCATCACTCACTCACATATCTTTGTATATATATACATATACATGTATACATATATGTATATATACACATGTATTATATATTATATATATATATATATATATATATATATAATATATTATATATATATATATATATTTATACATATATGCATATATATGTATATATATTTGTATTTTTATTTACATATGTATATGTATATGCATATATACATTATGTGCATATGTATATGTATGTATATGTATATGCATATATAATGTATATATATATATATATATATATTATATATATATATATATTATATATTATATATATATGTGTTGTGTTGTGTGTGTGTGTGTGTTGTGTGTTGTGTGTGTGTGTGTGTGTGTGTGTGTGTGTGTGTGTGTGTGAGTATCATCAAGGGAACACCAGTTATGATACATCAGAATATTTAAGGAATATTCCTTAGGGTCAGCCAGCCCCGGTTTCTGCGAAGGACGCGATAATTCTTTCCGAGTCATGCCTCTTGTGACGTCATAGTGAAACGTGGGTGGCGGCGTCCGTAGAGTTTGTACGAAAGACGCTACGGCCGCAGTGTTTGCAAAGCATAGGCTTAAGGTGCGTGTGTTGCAGAAGACTCAGCATGGGCGTCAAAGTCGGTGAGTTATTCCACAGTGCAAAATGCAACGTGATTAATGCAAAAATAGGGAATTATCATGTGGAATTATAGTGAGTCGTTAAAAAATAGAGAGAGAGAGAGACCAGCAGTTTAGTTCCCAAAATGTGCATAGCATTTATGAATCACTTGCCGATGTTCCCATTTCGAACCCAGCCGCTCTGTGTAATTGTCGTGTCTCTTCGACCATGGTTTAATTTTCACATTTGTTTACATGCACAGTGGTGGTAGTGACAGTGATCACCGGTGTGGTTATCTACCTGTTTATGTGGCCCTATTTATATATCTGTGTACCTGTGCGCATATTTGGTTGACTTTATGAATGGGCATTGCTTTGGGGGGGGGGGGGTTGTTATTGTTTTATGTATTATCTGTTTGGATGATTTTCTAATTTGTTAAGGCTTGCTACACACACGTACACGCGCGCAGGCACACTCACGCGCACACACACCTACACAACACACACGCCTACACACACACGCCTACACACACATCTACACACATCTACACACCATCTACACAAATCTTACACACATCTACACAAATCTACACACACACACACACACACACACACACACCACACACACACACACACACACACACACACACACCACACACACACACACACACACACACACACACACACACACACACACACACACACACACACACACACACACACACACACACACACACACACTGCAGCAGGCCACGTCATTGCACCTTCCAGTTTGCAAATAAAATCTATAACGCAGGTCAGCGAGTGTCATGTCGTGCATGTCAAGTCACTCTGCTGACGTCACTCTTAAGTCTTTTTTTAATGTATTTATTTTCTTTCCTTTTGACACTATTCTCTTGCTGACAATCCCATTTTTCCGTATTTGTCTTTACTTTTTCTTATCTTCTCTTCATTCTCCTGTGCTATATTATATTACACTATTGTCTTGTTGTGAATCCTATTTATCCTTCTTCTTTGTTTTATTTTATTCTTCTTATGCCCCCTTCTATTTGTTTATTTTTTTCTTCTTATTGCCCTTGTTTATTTTTATTCTTCTTATGCCCCTTGTTTTATTTTATTTTTCTTATGCCCTTGTTTTATTTTTTTCTTCTATATGCCCCTTGTTTTATTGTTTTCTTTCTTTATGCCCCTTGTTTTATTTTTATTCTTCTTATGCCCCTTGTTTTATTTTTATTCTTCTTATTTGTCTCTTCTACATCCTCCCCTATCCGCGATTATTCCTCCTGTCATAGGCACTATCTACTTCTTTTTCTGTCTGTGATTTTTTTACGCATCTCTTGTATCGAGATTTTCTTTTTAATTCCCCTACTTTCCCCTTTTTTTCTCTCTCTCATTTCCCCTTGTCCATCTCCCCTCCCTCATTTCCTTTGTCCACTCCCCTCCCCCTCTTTCATTCGCCCTTCTATCTCCCTCTTTCCTCGCTTCATGTTCGCTGGCATCCACTGATTACGTCATCGATCAGCCAAGCGGAGGGAAGTTGGGGTTACATGTTACGCCAACTTTTCCCCGATTTTTTTTATTTTATTATTATTTAGTTTTATATTCTTCTGTACATCTCTTTGTGATATAGATGTGTTTATCCTTTGGTATTCCATGGATAGGTCTTTTATGTTATTAATAGAACGCATATATTTATATGTATATGGACGTGTGGAATGGCGTGGCATGTTGTTTCATCTCCAGCACACGACTGAAAAATTCATTTGAACGAGAGACGAGCCATCATGCAGTCGCGAGCCCGGCGATCATCGGATATTGGTTGGCGCAGTCGAGTCGCCGTTCCCGGAGTCCGGCGCTCCCACCGGCCCGTTCTGTTGTTATTAGTTTGTCCTCCGTTTTGTGTGTGTCTGTTTTGGTTTTGAGGGAATGGGTTGGTCTTTTGAAGGTTGTGGGGTTTGGCGTTTGAGGTTGTCTCGGGTATTTTGTTGTTGTTGTTGTTGTTGTTTTAGATATGAGGACGGGTATGTCTTTTGATTTTTGTCAGAATCATACCATGGACTCCAGTACTAATTGCGCGCTGTCCATTACAAACCGGACACCGCGGGCCATACCGGTAACCAGTACGGTGCTAGTCTGAACCATCCATCCCCTGGGCCGGGCATTCAACATGGCCGTAAATAGTTACAGCATGAATATACCAGGACCGTATCTTTTCTCTCCGCCACCATTACACACCATTCGTATTCGCAAACCGTCCTCTCTCTGTGGACCATAACGCTCCTACCAGTACCACGGCCATGGTATCCCGTCAAGACCATTTGCCCCCCCCCCCCCAGCCAGCATTTAAGCACACCATACTACCATGCACAACAAGTCCCCGTGACCCAGTTTCTGAAGCGACGCGCCGCTCCCTTTCATGGTGTGGACGGACCGTGGAGGGGAGGGAGGGGGCGGGGAGGGAAATGAGGGAGAGAGAGAAGTGTAATGGGAAGAGAGGGACTTAGGAAATGGGGGAGAGTGTGGGGTGAGGAACATGTGACTGAGATGGGAGGAAGGAGAAATGGGGGCGTTATTATTATTATTTTGTTGTTGTTATTGTAATGATAATAATGATAGTTATTATTATTGTTTTGATCATTATTATTTTTATTATTTTTATTATTCTTGTCATTATTATTATTACCATTATCGTTATTATCATTGCTGTTATTAATATTGTTATCATTATTATTATTATTATTATTATTATTATTATTATTATATTATTGTTGTTGTTGTTGTTATTATTATTGTATTTATATTATTATTATGTTGTTGTTATTTATTATTATTATTATTATTGTTATTACTATTATTATTATTATGTTATTATTATTGATTGCATTATTATTGTTTATATTAGTAGTAGTGTTATTCTAATTATTAGTATTAATTTTATTATTGTTGTTGCTCGGGAGCGAGGGGGAAGGGGGAGCGAAGGAGAATTAAGGAAAGCGATAGAAGGGAAGGAGCGCAAGAAGGGAGGGAGCGAGGGAGAAGAGAGGAAAGCGAGCGAAGGGAGGGAGCAAAAAAAGGGAGGGAGCGAGGGAGAAGAAAGGGAAGCGAGAGAAGGGAGGGAACGAGGGAAAAGAAAGGAAAGCAGAGAAAGGGAGGGAGCGAGGGAGAAGAAAGAAAGCGAGAGAAGGGAGGGAGCGAGGGAGAAGAAGGAAAGCGAGATAAGGGAGGGAGCGAAAGAAGGGAGGGAGCGAGGGAGAAGAAAGAAAGCGAGAGAAGGGAGGGAGCAAAAGAAGGGAAGCAGCGAGTGAGAAGAAAGGAAAGCGAGAGAAGGGAGGCAGCGAGAGAGAAGAAAGGAAAGCAAAGGAAGAAAAGAGAGCAAAGGAAGGGAAGGAGCGAGGGAGAAGAAAGGAAAGCATAGGAAGCGAGAGAAGGGAGGCAGCGAGGGCGAAGAAAGGAAAGCGAGAGAAGGGAGGGAGCGAGGGAGAAGAAAGGAAAGCATAGGAAGCGAGAGAAGGGAGGCAGCGAGGGAGAAGAAAGGAAAGCGAGAGAAGGGAGGCAGCGAGGGAGAAGAAAGGACAGCGAAGGGAGCGAGGGAGAAGAAAGATCAGCGAGAGAAAGGAGGGAGAATAAAGATATGCGAAAGAAGGGAGGGAGAAGAAGGGAAAGCGAAAGAAGGGAGGGAGAAGAAAGGAAAGCGAGAAGAAGGGAGAAAGAGAGGAGAAGAAGGGAAAGCGAAAGAAGGGAGGGAGAAGAAAGGAAAGCGAAAGAAGGGAAGGAGCGAGGGAGAAGAAAGGAAAGCGAGAGAAGGGAGGGAGGGAGGGAGAGCGTTGGTCGCTCCGCGTGGATAATTATGCACGGGCGAGCAGCAGCAGTTGCAAAGGAGCCCATTCTGCAGCGAGAGCTTCCCAAGGAGGAAAAGAATGGATAGGATTAAATGGTCGCTGTAAAACGGACCATTATGTCGCGTAAGCTAATGATGATAGTCTGGATTGTTGCCTTTACGACCGCCTCGACTGTGCGGACAGGGGGGCGGGCTGGGGTGGGGGGGGATAAGGGGATGTTGTTTGTGTGTGGGGGGATGTTTTGTGTGTTTGTTGGTGTTGTTTGTGTGTGTGTGTGGGTGTTTGTTGGTGTTGTTTGTGTGTGTGGGGGTGTTTTGTGTATTTGTTGGTGTTGTTTGTGTGTTTGTTGGTGTTGTTTGTTTGTGCGTGGGTGTTTTGTGTGTTTGTTGGTGTGCATACGTGCGGAAAGGGTAATGTTTGTGCGTGTTTGTGTGTGTATGCATGTATGTTTGTGCTTGCAATGTTTGTGTGTAAGTAAGTGGTTGTGCGGTGTTCTTGCGAATTATGCGTGTTTGTCTGTGTATTCATGGTTGTGCTTGTGTGTGCATATGTTTGTTTCAGTGGATGTTAATAAGCGTTTGTGTGTGAAGTCTGTGTATTCATGGTTGTGCTTGTGTATGCATGCGTTTGTTTTAGTGGATGTTAATAAGCGTTTGTGTGTGAAGTCTGTGTATTCATGGTTGTGCTTGTGTGTGCATGCGTTTGTTTCAGTGGATGTTAATAAGCGTTTGTGTGTGAAGTCTGTGTATTCATGGTTGTGCTTGTGTATGCATGCGTTTGTTTTAGTGGATGTTAATAAGCGTTTGTGTGTGAAGTCTGTGTATTCATGGTTGTGCTTGTGTGTGCATGCGTTTGTTTTAGTGGATGTTAATAAGCGTTTGTGTGTGAAGTCTGTGTATTCATGGTTGTGCTTGTGTTGCATGCGTTTGTTTAGTGGATGTTAATAAGCGTTTTGTGTGTGTGTTGAAGTCTGTGTATTCATGGTTGTGCTTGTGTGTGCATGTGTTTGTTTTAGTGGATGTTAATAAGCGTTTGTGTGTGAAGTCTGTGTATTCATGGTTGTGCTTGTGTGTGCATGCGTTTGTTTTAGTGGATGTTAATAAGCGTTTGTGTGTGAAGTCTGTGTATTCATGGTTGTGCTTGTGTGTGCATGTGTTTGTTTTAGTGGATGTTAATAAGCGTTTGTGTGTGAAGTCTGTATTCATGGTTGTGCTTGTGTGTGCATGCGTTTGTTTAGTGGATGTTAATAAGCGTTTTGTGTGTGAAGTCTGTGTATTCATGGTTGTGGCTTGTGTGTGCATGTGTTTGTTTTGGATGTTAATAGTGAAGTCTGTGTATTCATGGTTGTGCTTGTGTATGCATGCGTTTGTTTTAGTGGATGTTAATAAGCGTTTGTGTGTGAAGTCTGTGTATTCATGGTTGTGCTTGTGTGTGCATGCGTTTGTTTTAGTGGATGTTAATAAGCGTTTGTGTGTGTGAAGTCTGTGTATTCATGGTTGTGCTTGTGTGTGCATGTGTTTGTTTTAGTGGATGTTAATAAGCGTTTGTGTGTGAAGTCTGTGTATTCATGGTGTGCTTGTGTATGCATGTGTTTGTTTTAGTGGATGTTAATAAGCGTTTGTGTGTGAAGTCTGTGTATTCATGGTTGTGCTTGCGTGTGCATGCGTTTGATTCAATGGATGTTCATAAGCGTTTGTGTGTGATTGTCTATGTATTCATGGTTGTGCTTGTGTGTGCATGTGTTTGTTTTAGTGGATGTTAATAAGCGTTTGTGTGTGAAGTCTGTGTATTCATGGTTGTGCTTGTGTATGCATGCGTTTGTTTTAGTGGATGTTAATAAGCGTTTGTGTGTGAAGTCTGTGTATTCATGGTTGTGCTTGTGTGTGCATGCGTTTGTTTCAGTGGAGCGTTTGTGTGTGAAGTCTGTGTATTCAATTCAGCTTGTGAAGTGTGGTTGTGCTTGCGTGTGCATGCGTTTGATTCAATGGATGTTCATAAGCGTTTGTGTGTGATTGTCTATGTATTCATGGTTGTGCTTGTGTATGCATGCGTTTGTTTTAGTGGATGTTAATAAGCGTTTGTGTGTGAAGTCTGTGTATTCATGGTTGTGCTTGTGTGTGCATGCGTTTGTTTCAGTGGATGTTAATAAGCGTTTGTGTGTGAAGTCTGTGTATTCATGGTTGTGCTTGTGTGTGCATGCGTTTGATTCAATGGATGTTCATAAGCGTTTGTGTGTGATTGTCTATGTATTCATGGTTGTGCTTGTGTGTGCATGCGTTTGTTTCAGTGGATGTTAATAAACGTTTTTGTGTGATGTCTATGTATTCATGGTTGTGCTTGTGTGTGATGTCTATGTATTCATGTGTGATGCATGTCTATGGTTGTGCTTGTGTGTGATGTCTATGTATTCATGGTTGTGCTTGTGTGTGATGTCTATGTATTCATGGTTGTGCTTGTGTGTGATGTCTATGTATTCATGGTTGTGCTTGTGTGTGCATGCGCTTGTTTCAGTGGATGTTAATAAACGTTTGTGTGTGTGAGAGAGCGAGAGACAGATGGACCCGCTGTTTAGGACCCGCGTGCACTTTGTCTCGCTGCAGCTTTAAATTCGCTTGCCATTTTGCTCGGCTCTTGGATTCTATTGTTTCCACGGGTGTTTTGTTGTGAGGTGCATGTCCTCTTTTTTTTCCAGGGAATGAGCGTCGTGTGAGTATGTTGCTTTTCTGGATGTTCGTCTTTTCTGTGCGGACTGTCTAAACTACGATTTAAACTACAATTTAAAGTACGACTTAAACTAAGACTTAAGCTACAACTATAACTACAACTACAACTACAGCTTAAGTTACGACTTCAACTACGACTTTAACTACAACTTAAACCACAACTTCAACTACGACTTCAACTGCGACTTCAACTACAACTTAAACCACAACTTTAACTGCGACTTCAACAACAATTACAACTAACGGTTCCCTTTTAAGAACAGAAGAAAAATAAACAGGGAGGGAACCACAGCGACGAACAGAGGAAATAAAAAAATCGGCACTGGGGAGGGAGAGGGGGAGGGGGAGGGGGGCTTGAGTATCTCAAACCCGGCGTGTATTTTCCGTAGAGTTCCGTCCAGCGAGATCGCCTGTGGGAGCAACCTTTACCTTCCTGCAATCATTATGGCGCCACGTTATTGTGAGGTTGGTTAGGTTGGGTTGGATTGGGTTGGGTTGGGTCAGGTTAGGATAGGATAGGTTGGGTTGGGTTAGATTAGATTAGATTAGATTAGATTAGATTAGATTAGATTAGGTTAGGTTAGGTGTTAGGTTGGGTTAGGTTAGGTTTGGTTTGGTTTGGTTTGGTTTGGTTTGGTTAGGTTTGGTTTGGTTTGGTTTGGTTAAGTTAGGTTAGATTGGGTTAGGTTAGGTTTGGTTTGGTTGGGTTAGGTTAGGTGTTACGTGTTCTCCTGTCGCGCGAAAGTCAGGTTTTAACCTGGCAGTGGCGACCACACGCAAAATTTGCCTGCGAAGTGGTGGGTGCGATTTTTATTTTATATATTTGTTAATTTGTTTTTATTTGTCTAGTTAGTTTTATTTTTTAGATTTTATTTATTTGCTTTTTTATTCTTTTGTTTTTATTTATTTGTTTTTTTTATTTTATTGTTTTTGTCTATTTGTTTTGTTTTGTTTTATTGTTTTTATTTGTTTATTAATTGATTTTAATATTTCTTTTAAAGGGGGTGGTGTGGGGAGGAGGGGGAGAAGAACGGAGAAAGGGAGAAAGGGCGAGAGGGGAAGAAAGAAGAGAAGTGCGAGAATTAGAGAAGGAAGAATGAGAAGAGAGGGTGCGAGAATTAGACGAGAAGAGAGAAACATGGACGAGAGAGAGTTCGAGGAGAAGGAAGATGAAAAGAAGAGAAATAGACGAAGAAAAGAGATGAAGAGAAGAGAAAAGTTGAGATAATAGAGGCAAAGAAATTAGTTGAAAGGAAAAGAGACGAGAAAGTAGAGAAGGGAGAAGAGAATGAATAGACAAGAAAGGAAAGAAGTAGATAAGAAGGACGAGAAAAAAGAGGGGGAAGGGTAGAGAGAATAAAAATGAGAGAAGAGAAAAGAGAAGAGAAGAGAAGAAGAGAAGAGAAAAGGAAAGAGAGAGTGAGTGAGTAGAAGAGAGAGAGAGAGAGAGAGAGAGAGAGAAGAGACAGAGAGAGAGAGAGTAGAAAGACAGAGAGAGAGAGACAGAGACAGACAGACAGACAGAGAGAAAAAAATGAGAAAGAAAGCAAGAGAGAGAGAGAAAGAACCACGACCAAAGAACTGACGCCGAATAGCCAGCCGGAGCGAGATCACGGAAGCCCGACTGAGCAGCGCCGCGTCGAGTGTCTCTGGCGCTGCGACGTCGACTGGTTAGGCCTCCTTCCCTCCTGCCGCGGCGAGGGGGGGGGGGGCGAGGGGGGTGTCTGGAATCGTTCGAGAGGGGCTTTTTTTTAGATCTTTTTGTTTGTTTGTTTTTTGTTTATTGAGTTATTTTGGTTATATATGATGTTTTCTGGGTTTTATTTTTGTATTTTGTTATTTTTTTTGTGCTTTTAGTTATATATGATTCTTTGGGTTTTACATATATATGATTTTTTTCTTTTTCTTTTTTTTTCTTTTATTATTATTTTTATTTTTAGTGCTTTTGGTTATGATGTTTTTTGGGGGGTCGGTAGGTTTTTTATTTGTTTTTATTTTTACTGTTATTATTTGTTTTTGTTATTAATTTTTATTCTATATTTAGATGTTGGTAGGTTCTTGAATTATTGTTATTATTGTTCTAATGTTATTATAATTTGTTATTAATGTTTTTATTTATTTCACGGCATTAAAGTTAGCCTCATCATCTTTTTCGTCTTTATTTTCTGGAAGGACTGATGAGGGTCAGCGCCCCCCCCCCCCCCTGTCTAGTCAGCTTTCTGTTAGGCCTGCTTAAAGACCCCCCTTCCTCCCACCCCACCCCCAGCCGCCCATCCCCCTACCCACTCCTCATCTACTCCTACCCCCCTTTCCCCCACCTCATCTATCTCCCCCCACCCACATCTCATCTATCCCCCCCCAGCCGCCCTTCCCCTACCCACTCCTCATCTATTCCTACCCCCCTCCCCTTTACCCCCGTCCAATCCTCATCTATCTCCCCCCGCCGTCCATCCCCACCCACTTCATCCATCCCCCCCCTGCCGCCCATCCCCACCCATTCCTCATACATCCCCCCCGACGACCTTCCCCACCCACTCCTCATCCCCCACTCCTCATCCCCCCCCTGCCGCCCATCCCCCACCCATTCCTCATACCCCCCTGCCCCTGCCGCCCCCTCACCCATTCCTCATACCCTCCCACACCCCCACCCGCCCCCCTCCCCCACCCCACCTGTCCCTCCCCCCACCCCACCTGTCCCCCTTCCTCCCCGCTGCGAGGCTCCTCCGTAGGCCGGGGAAAGTACCTCCATATGCCATTACGACGTGAGATCCTCCTCGTAACGCCGCGGAAAAAGTTCTCGCGGTGTGGATTACGTCGACGACCCCCTCCCCCTCCCCCTTCACCCCCCCCCCCGTGCTCTCTTCGGCGGAGGCTGCGGGAAGTTCTTCGGCCCAAAAAAGATGGAAGGGAAGGTGGTGAGAAGAGAGAGAGAGGCGCCATTTCGCTCGTGTCGCTGCGTCGATGTTTGTGCGGTCTGCTGTCGCTTTCGTTTTGTGGTGTGTGTGTGTGTGTGTGTGTGTACATATGTATTTTATGTGTGGTATATATATACATATATATATATATATATATATATATATATATATATATATATATATATATATATATATATATATATATATTATATATATATATA
>NW_020869355.1:587712-605212 GCF_003789085.1 Penaeus vannamei | reverse complement strand
AAAGTAGCGTTAAAATAACTTTCCGAGATTTAAAAGCATCTTTCCAATCGCATTTCTGAACAATGAAATTATGATTTCACAAAATCTCGTATTTTTTTCTGAGAACTAAAGCCTCTCTCTCTCTCTCCCTCTCTCGAGTAGTACCGCCGCGCCGACGACAGCAGCGACGGGGAGGACACGCCCGCCACGTCCCAGCTCCTCCGCCTGGCCACCGAGGACTCGCCGAAGGGTAAGGCTTCCACGGGGAGGTTTCCACCGCCGTCACTAACGCAGCGTGGGCGTCCTGGCTAACGTAGAGACACAGGGAGGCATCCTAACAGCCGCCGTAAAACGCAGCACCGACGCACTAACGCACTAACTCCACACGTAGGCTTTTTTTTTTTGGGTCGGGTCGGCTTGGGTCGGGTCACGTGGTGTGTGTCGCTGGTGTTGGGGGCTTTTGTTTGCTGTAGTTGCGGGGGCTGGTGTTGGTGTTACTGGTGTTGGGTGTGGGGGTTGGTTGTTTTTGTATGGGTTTGGGTAACTTAGAGTGAATGAGTGGTATTGTGAAATGTTTTGTTTTTTTTTTTTTTTTTGCTTTTCTTGTCTTTTTTCTTCTCTCGTTCTCTCACCCTCTCATCACTCTCTTTCCTCTTCTCTCTTCTCCTCTCTTTTTCTTCTTTTCTCTCCTTCTTCTTCTTCTTCCTTCTTCTTTTTCTTCTTCTTCTCTTCTCTCATCTCTCTGACTTTACCTATTTCTTCAGCACCAAGCAAGCACGATGCATGGGTTCAGGGGAAAAGAATGACTGGGAAATATGATCACCTTCCGTCCTTCATCCTCCTTTATCCTCCTTCCCTTCTCTGCCCTCTCTTCCTTCCCCTTCCCTTTACTCTCTGTCCTTCTCTCCCTCTACCTTCCATCCCTCCATCCCTCCTCCACACACCATCTCCCTCTCCTTCCACCCCTCCATCCCTTCTGCCTTCCCTGCCCCTCCCTCCCTCCTTCCCCTTTCTCCCTTATCACTCCAGCTTATCACTTCCTCTTATCACCTCCTCTAGAGCCCCGGCGGTGTTCGCGACGCCGGGACCTGCATAACACAGCTTTATTATCAAATTTAAAGGGCCCCGTTCTTTGGGGTCGAGCGGCGGAGCGGCCTCCTCGACAACCGGAAAGGAGACCGTGAATGCCGGCTCTCCATGACCTTTATTAGCCGGACGGAATCGACGGGCGGTGGCGGTCCTTTTGTCTGGGTGTCGCTCCCGGTCTCACCCCCATCCACCTCCCCCCCCCCCTTCCTCCCTCGTCTCCCTCATTTCCCCTTCCTTGAACGTCTTGGCTTGCGTTTTTTTTTTTTTTCTTTTTTTTTTTTTTTTTTTTTCTTGTATGTTCTTTAGCTTTCCCGTCTCTCTTCCGTTCTTTGTCTCTATCTCTATCTTTCTTTTTTCTCCTTCTCTCTCTCTCTATCTTTCTTTTCTCTCTCTCTCTCTCTCTCTCTCTCTCTCTCTTCTCTCTCTCTCTCTCTCTCTCTCTCTCTCTCTCTCTCTCTCTCTCTCTCTCTCTCTCCTCTCTTCTCTCTTCTCCTTCTTCTTCTTCTTCTCTTCTTCTTTCTTCTTTCTTCTTCTCTCTTCTTCTTCTTCTTCTTTTCTTTCATCTTTCTCTTCTTCTTCTTCTTCTTCTTCTTCTTTCTTCTTTCTTCTTCTTCTTCTTCTTCTTCTTCTTCTTCTTCTTCTTCTTCTTCTTCTTCTTCTTCTTCTTCTTCCTTTCTCACACTACCCTCTATTTGTACTCTCTTCCCTCTCCCTCATCGACCTCACGAGAGAAGGCGAAATGGAAGGGATATCAAGTGAAGAAAGAAATGAAGTGATAAAGACATGCACAGGGAAAACTACGAGGATGGATAACACGCGAAAAAAGAAGTAGATAAGAAAAGACGATTAGCAAAAGAGAGTTTGAAAGAGTTTTTAGGATTAAGAGATGGAGACAGGGAACAGACAGAAGGAGAAAGAAATAGGGGAGAGGAGAGAGGAGAGAGAGGGAGGGAGAGAGAGAGATAGAGAGAGGAGAGATAGAGAGAGGAGGGGAGAGAGATATAGATAGAGAGGAGAGAGAGATAGAGATAGATAGAGAGAGAGATAGAGAGATATAGATAGATAGAGAGATAGATAGATAGATAGAGAGAGGAGAGATAGAGAGAGGAGAGAGAGGAGAGGGAGGAGAGATAGAGATAGAGAGAGAGAGAGGAGAGAGAGAGAGAGAGAGAGAGAGAGAGAGAGAGAGAGAGAGAGAGAGAGAGAGAGAGAGAGATAGAGAAGAGAGAGAGAGAAGAGAGAGAGAGAGAGAGAGAGAAGAGAGAGAAAGAAAGGAGGAGAAGACACGAGGATCCAGACAGGCGCTAGACACCTGCGGCTCGACGCCAGGCTTTCCTTGGCCGGCACTTCCGTCTCTCGCTCGCTCTTCATCCTCCTCCTCTCCCTCTATCTCTCCCTTCCTCTTCTCCTTTTCCTTTTCTCATCTTCCTTCTCCTTTCCCTTTTCTCATCTTCCTTCTCCTTTCCTTCATCCTCCTTCTCCTTCCTTTTCTCATCCTCCTTCTCTTCTCCTCTATCCCTTTCTCATCCTCTCCCTTCTCCCTTCTCCTTTCCCTTTCTCATCCTCCTTCTCTCCCTTCTGTCTCCCCCTTCCCCTTCTCTTTTCCCTTTTCTCATCCTCCTTCTCCGTTTCCGGTCTCTCTGTCTCGTGTACTTCCGTCTCTCTCACTCTCTCTTCTTCCCTCTTTCTTCCTCTCTCCCTTCCATCCCCAACACCTCTCATGCACTTTCTTTTTTTCATTCCCTCTTCTTTTCCCCTCTCTCCTTACCCGTCCTTTTCCCTTCTATCTCGGCTACTTTCCCCTTTCCACTTTTAATTTTCCCTCTCCATTCCCCCACCCATTTTTCCTTCCCCTTTCCCTTCCCCTCCCGTTCTGCACCCCCTCCAGTCCCCCTCAACATCCTCTTTCGCTGCCCCTTCTCCCTCCTCTCCCCCTTCCTTCCTATGTCTTTCTCCCTCCTCCCTTTCCTTCTCCCTTAATCCCCCTGCCTCGCCTCTCCCCTCCTCCACCCCGCCTCTCCCCTCCCCCCCACCCCCACCTCTCCCCTCCCCCCCACCCCATCCCCTCGTGTTCTCCCCTCCTTCCCGCCCTCTTCCTTGGGCTCGGTGTCCAGCTGCGTCACGTCCCGCCCTCAGGAGCTCCTCCTTGTGTCCCGCACTCGAGCACGCCCACCGCTACGCCCGCTCGGACTTACAAATTGCCCTTTTTAACTTTTGCTCTTCGGGTGCTTAGGGAGCAGATGGATAGCGTCTTCGGCTTCGGCTACGGCTTCGTCTTCGGTTTTCGGCTTCGTCTTCGTTTTCGGCTTCGTCTCTAGCTCCGTCTTCGGCTTCAGCTTCGTTTTTGGCTTCGTCCTCGGCTTCGTTTTTGGCTTCGTTTTCGGCTTCGTCTTCGTTTTTGGCTTCGTCTTCGTTTTTGGCTTCGGCTTTTGCTTCGTTTTCATCTTCGTCTTCGGTTTCATCTTCGTCTTCGTTTTCGGCTTCGCCTTTGGCTTCGTCTTCGGTTCTTTCGCATTTTCTTTCTCTGTTCGTTTTGTTGTCAAGATTCCCGTCCGTTTATCCATCCTTTTCTGTTGTTGTATTTGTTTTTATCTTCTTTCTTCCTGTTATTTTTTATTTTATTATGCGTGGCTGTTGTTATTTTTTGTTATGTTTCTCTAGCTCTATGAATTTTATTTATACTACTGTTCTTTTTTTTTAAGAAAACATTTTTATTTACCCTCTCGTTTGCCGCATCATTGCCTGTTGTTTCGGCGCTCAGCTGGCACTCATTTGCATGTTATTTAGGGGCGATTTTGAAATGGGTTGATTTTTCCCTCTCGCTCCACCTCTCCCCTTTTTCTTTCTCTCCACCTCCCCCCTTTTCTTTCTCTCTCCACCTCCCCCCCCCCCGTTTCTCTCTTTCCACTTTCCCCTCTTTCCCTCTATCCTTCTTCCCCCTTTTCCTCTCTACCTTCCCCCCTTTTCCCGTCTCTCTGCACCTCTCTCCTTTTTGTTTCTCTCCACCTCCCCTCCCCCCTCTTCATTCCCCCCCCCTTTCTCTCTCTCCACCTCCCCCCCCTTTTCCCTCTCTCCTCTCCCCCCCCTTTTTCCCTCTCTCCTTCCCCCCCCCCTTTTCCCTCTCTCCTCTCCCCCCTTTTTCCCTCTCTCTCCACCTCCCCCCCCCCTTTCCCTCTCTCCCCTCTCCCTTTTTCCCTCTCTCCACCTCTTCCCTTCTCCCTTCTCCCCCTCTCCCCCTCTTTTTCTTTCTCTCCACCCCCCCTTTTCCCCTCTCTCTCCGCCTCCCCCTTTTTGTGTGTTCTCGGAGCCAGTCGTGTCTGGAATCGCTTAGCTGGGGACTCGCTGGGAACGGGAGTCAGACGATCCAGGATTTTAGGCCTACGGGTCGGTTCGTTCTCGGCGCACACGGACACACGCGCGCTCGTAGACACACACAAACGCACATGCACACACACGCATGTACACACAAAACATACACATACAGACACACATGCATACATACACACACACACAGCACAACACACTCACTCACACACACACACACACACACACACACACACACACACACACACACACACACACACACACACACACACACACACACACACACACACACACACACACACACACACACACAACACACACACACACACACACACACACGCACACCCCTATACTCCGACAGTCACCATTACTTTTCTCTCTCTATTTTCGGAGCGTCTGCCGAGCACAGACACGATTTCCAAGCCAAGCCATTTGTCTGCTGCCATCCCCGCATTTCCCTGTTGCCCTTTAACGTTTTCCCTGCGCCATACCCCTTTTTTTTTTTTTTTTTTTTTTTTTTTTTTTTTTTTTTTTTTTTTTTGCCCGTTATTAATCACCTGGAGAGTGTTGCGCGGGGTCTTCCAGTGGGTCGAGATGTTTCCTCGTGTTTTTTTTTCTTTTTCTTCTTCTTCTTCGTATTTTTCTTCTCCGTCTTCTTCTTCTTCTTCTTCTTCTTCTTCTTCTTCTTCTTCTTCTTCTTCTTCTTCTTCTTCTTCTTCTTCTTCTTCTTCTTCGTCGTCTTCTTCTTCTTCTTCTTTGTCTTCGTCTTCGTATTCTTCTTCTTCTTCTTTGTCTTCGTCGTCTTCTTCTTCTTTTTCTTTCTCTATGTTTCTTTATCTGCATCCTCTTCATGTGACAGAAGTAGGGGTGGTGGTGGGAGGTGGAAAGTGGTGGAGGATGGTGGAGGAGGTGAAGGTGGAGGTGGAAAGTGAAGGTGGATGGTAGATGGTGGACGTGGGTGGGGAAGGAAGGAGAAAGAGGAGGAGGAGGAGGAGGACTAGAAGAACGTAAACGAAGACGAAATGAAAAAGATAACGAAAGGAGACGTCAGACGGTAACGACGACGCGAGCAGAAGGAAGAAAAGAAAAAAAAAAGAAAAGACAAAAAAAAGAAAAAGAAAAAGACAAAAAAAAAAAGAAGAAAGAAAAAAAGGAAGAGCAAATAATAGAAACAACACCGCGACCCAAAGATAAATCCCCCCCGCCCCCACCGCAACGCCTCTTGTCGCCGCCCACAGAAGCTCGAGCGGCGTGTCGAGGGGCGCCGCCCGCGTGTCTGCAGGCGGGCTGGCGGGGCTTTGGAGTGGGCGGCCGCGTGTTGGAGGAGAGGCTCGCTTGCTTAGAGGAGGGTGGGCGGGAGAGAGTCCTTGGGGGGATGGTTGCTGGGGTTGAGGGAGAAGGGGGGGTGGGAGGGAGGGAGGAGGAGGAAGGGGAAGGAGAGGGAATGGGAGGAAGGAGGGAGGGAAAGGGAGTGGGGAGGGGGAGGGAGTGGGAGAAGGGGGAAAGAGGAGTGGGAGGAAGAGAGTGAGAAAGGGCGGCGGGGAGGGGGAGAGTGGGAAAAGGGGGAAAAAGAGGAGTGAGAAAGGGTGGCGGGGAGGGGAGGGAGTGGGGGGGAAGAGAGGAGTGGTGAATTTGAGAATAGAAGGTGAATGGGGTCGGCGGAGGAATGGGAAAAGGAGAAATGGAAGGAGTGGAAGAATGGAAAGAGAAGGATAGGAGAGAGCAGGAAAAAAGTGGGAATGTGAGGGGAAAGGGTATAAGGAGGAGGCAGAAAAGAGAATTAGGAAGAGAAAGTGAGAAAGAAAAGGAAAAGATAAAGCGAGTGAATACATACGCCATCCGAAAGAGAAATAGTGGATCGGAATAATTATGTAAATACAGGAATGCAATATATATGACAGCATGCAATGAAGAGGCAAAGTAGATATTAGCCAATGAAACGAGAAGTGCAAAAAAAAAGAGAGAACGAATGGGGAATAAGGAATTTATTTTAGGAATAACTACCACAAGCAAAGTGAATATTAGCCAATGGAACGGGAAGTGCAAAGGAAGACGAGAAGTGCAAAGGAAGACGAGAAGTGCAAAGGAAGACGAAAGAGAAAGAATGGGGAATGAGGTATTTATTTTAGCAAGAACTACCATAACCAAAGCAATGGAACGAGAATTGCAAAGCAATGGAACAGAAGTGCAAAGGAAGACGAGAAGTGCAAGAAAAGAGAGAACGAATGGGGAACGGCCTATTTATTTTAGCAATGGCCACCGGAATTCGGAATCGATTCCAGTCGGCCCCGTAATGCGCTGGTGTTGCAAGGCTAATTCCCGATGTGCAGCCGAGGAGGAACAGCCCGGCCGCTTCGTCAAGACTAACTGAAATAGGAGGGCCGCGGCGAACTTAAATGGCGTTTGTTTGTTCTCTCTCTCTCGCGCTCTCTCTGTCTTTTGTACGTTTTTGTGTTTTTCTTTGTCGTTCTCTTTCTGTTTCCTTTTTCTCTGTCTGTGTGTGTCTTTCTTTGTCTTTCTTTCTTTCTTTCTTTTTCTTTTCTTTCTTTCTGCTCTCTCTCTCTCTCTCTCTCTCTCGCTCTCTCTCTCTCTCTCTCCTCATCTCTCTCTTCTCTTCTCTCTTCTCTTCTCTCTCTCTCTCTCTTTTCTTCTCCTTTCCTCTCCCTCTCCTCCCTCCCCTCCCCTCCCTCGTTACAAACTTAAATGATGTTTGTTTGTTTCTTTTCAGTTTCTCTCTGTGGCTGTCTGTTGTTCTTTGTGTGTGTGTGTCTCTCTCCCTATTAACCTCCTCCTCCTTGCTCTCTGCTCCCTTCTCCCTTCGTATTCTCTCCTTTCTCTCCTTTTATCTCTCTGCGTGTGTCTCTTCCTGTCCTCCCTTCGTCCCTTCTTCCTTCCCTTCGTATTCTCCCTTTCCTCTCCTTTTATCCCTCACTGTGCGTGTCTCTTCCTTTCTCTTGCCTCCTCTGGGACCTCCCTATTCTCCTTCCCTCCTTCGCCCTTCGCCCTCGTCCTTTTTATCCCTCCTGTGTGTGTCTCTTCTCTCCTTTGCTCGTTCTTCCTCCTTCTATTCTCCTTTCCTCTCCTTTTATCTCCTGTGTATGTGTCTTCCTCTCTCCCTCTTCTTTCTCCCTTCCTCCCCCTTGCTTCCCCCTTTTTCCTTCCCCCTTGTCCTTCCCCTTGTCCTCCTATTCTCCCTTCCTCCTTCCCTTATCCCTCCTCCCTTTGCCCAGGTATATACGATCCATTCAAACGACAAGAAGTATGACGCTGCACATTCGCACTCGAAGTCTCTCCCGCTTCGACGAATCTCGAAATCTGGGAATGGCTTCAGGAACGGTTGATTCGCCCGCCTCCCCTCCCCCTCACCTTTCCCTGTTCCTCTCGCTCTCGGTGGTACTTCGCTCTCTCTTCTCTCCCTCTTGTCTCTTCCCCTCCTCTTCTTTTCTGGCTCTCTCTTCTTTCGTCCTCCTTTTCTTTCCCCTCTCTCTATCTCTGTCCCTTTCACTGTCTTTCTTCCTTTCACACTCCCTCTCTTCTCCTTTCCCATCCTTATCCCTTCTTTCCTGTCATCTGCCTCTTCTTTCTCTCTCTCCTCTCCCTATCCCAATCCCTTGACTATCCCTCTCTCCCTTTCTCTCCCTACTCCTGCCCCACCTCCTCTCACTCCCTCTCCTCTCTCCTCTCTCTCTCCTTCCCTCTCCTCCCTCTCCCTCTCCCTCTCCTCTCCCTCTCCCTCTCCCTCTCCCCTCCTCTTCCCTCTCCCTCTCTCTCCCTCTCCCTCTCCCCTGCCGAAGGACAGAGAACAGCTGGAGACGCGAGGACGGAAGTATTCTGCAAACGTTTTAAAGAAAAGCAGTTTATTTTTATTTTTTTATTATTTTTTTTTCCCTTCCTGGAGTCCATCACGTGTAGCCTGTGTGAGGCATCAGTGCGCTGGATTTTCTTCGCTCTCTCTCTCTCTCTCTCTCTCTGTCTCTCTCTCTCTCTCTCTCTCTCCTCTCTCTCTCTCTCTCCTCTCGCTCTCTCTCTCTCTCTCTCTCTTCTCTCTCTCTCTCTCTCTCTCTCTCTCTCTCTCTCTCTCTCTCTCTCTCTCTCTCTCTCTCTCTCTCTCTTCTGTCTGTCTCTGTCTGTCTGTCTCTCTCTCTCTCTCTCTCTCTCTCTCTCTCTCTCTCTCTCTCTCTCTCTCTCTCTCTCTCTTCTCTCTCTCTCTCTCTCTCTCTCTCTCTCTCTCTCTCTCTCTCTCTCTCTCTCTCTCTCTCTCTCTCTCTCTCTCTCTCTCTCTCTCTCTCTCTCTCTCTCTCTCCTCTCTCTCTCTCTCTCTCTCTCTCTCTCTCTCTCCCCCCCCCTCCCCCCTCTCTCTCTCTCTCTTTTGTTTCTTTTTTTTTCTTTTTTTTTTTGTCGTCGTCGTCCTCGTGTGCGAACCCAAGGCGACTCGGTGCGCCTGGAGTCCGACCTCGGGATAAGGAACGACCTCTGTCAAGGGGGGGAGAGGAGGAGGAGGAGGGGGGATGAGGAGGAGAGGAGATGAGGAGGAGGAAGGAGGGGGAGAAGAGGTGCGAAATCTTTTAAGTTTTGTTCTAGTGTCACTCAAAATCTGCTGTTTCTGTCCCGCTCTCTCTTATCTCTTTCTCTCTCACTCTCTCTCCCCATCTTTCCTCTCACTTACTTTCCCTTCCGCCTTTTCACTCTCTTTCCTCCTTCCTTCCCACTCCCTTCCCCACCCTTTCGCCCACACACTCCTTTCTCCTCTTCCCTCTCCCTCCTACTCCTCTCCCCCCTCCCCCCCTCCCCCACCCACTTCTCCCACTCCTCCCCACCCACCCCATTCCCCTCTTCATCACCCGTATTTATCCCTGCCACACTCTATCCAAGTTCATTTTACCTTCATTTACTTGACCATTTTCCTCTTCTCCTTTTTTCCCCCTCCTTCCTCTTCCTGTTTCCCCTCTTCGGCCTCTTCCCCTCGTTTGGTCGCGGTTTGTCCAGTGACCTTCTTTCGCTAAAGGGGATTAAGATGGTATTTTTTTAGATTAATTTCTTAAGAATTTAGATTTACTCATATTTTTTAGATTAATTCTTAAGAATTTAGATTTAATCATATTTTTTAGATTAATTTCTTAAGAATTTAGATTTACTCATATTTTTTTTATTAATTTCTAAGGAATTTAGATTACTCATATTTTTTAGATTAATTTCTTAAGATTAGATTTACTCATATTTTTTTAGATTAATTTCTTAAGAATTAGATTTACTCACATTTTTGAGATTGATTTCTTAGGAATTTCGATTTACTCTCCCTCTCCTGTCTCCTTCCTCCTTCCTATTCCTTCCTTCTTCCTTCTTTCCTCCCTTCATGTCACAGCAAAAGTATATCCGTTTTAACAAATTTGATTAAAACTATATCTAATCTTAAATCTTAATACTTCCACTAATCTTTTTATCCATTCATTCACTCACCCAACCACTTTCATCCATTCTTCTAACCATCCATCCATCTATTTATCCACTATCTATCTATATATCCATCCATCCATCTATATATTAGATAACCATCATCATATCCATCTATCTAGATATATATCCTAGATATCTATATATATCATATTCCCTCATCATCCATCCATCATCCATCCATCCATCCATCCATCCATCCATCCATCCACCATCCATCATCCATCCATCCATCCATCCATCCATCCATCCATCCATCCATCCATCCATCCTCCATCCACCACCACCCCCCATCCAACTCGTTTCCCTCTCGCATCTCCCTCCCTTGCACACCCTCCACCCATCGTCGCGAGATGTTTAACGGCCGCCGGTAAACGACACGATAACTTATGAGTCGGAGGAGTCGGAGGGTGAGGTGATTCGCACGGCGCGGGAGTCCGATTGGGCGTGAGGAATGATTGGGGGCGATTGGGTGTGAAATGGGCGTGAGAGGGCGTCGGAGGTCTTCTTTGGAGGTGGGAATGTATATGCAGGCGGGTGTGTAGGTAGTGAGTGTTTATTTGCACACATATGCATATGTGTATGCGTTCGCGCATGTGCAGGCATACGTACACGCGCACATGTACACACACACACAACACACACACACACACACACACACACCAACACACACACCACACACACACACACCACACACACACACACACACACACACACACACACACACACACACACACACACACACACACACACACACACACACACACATCAACACACACACACACACCACACACACACCACACACACACACACACCAGAAGGACGTGGAAGAAGATAGAGCAAAACTAAAAGGGAATTAAAGAGAGAGAGAGACAGACAGAAGGCGAAGAAAAAAGAAATGTAAAATAAATCAAGCGAATTAAAGGAAATTAAAAAGCTGTGACAGTCCAAGTGAGAAAGTTAGTGAGTGAGTGAATAAGCGAGTGAGTGTGTGAGTAAGTGAATCCGTTAGTGAGTGAGTGAATAAATGAGTGAGTTAGTATGAGAGAATGCGTAAGTGAATGAGTCAGTGAGAAAGTTAGTGAGTGAGTAAGTGAATGCGTAAGTGAGCGAATGAATGAATTAGTAAGTGAGTGAGTTAGTATGAGAAAGAATACGTAAATTAACGAGCAAGTGAGAAAGTGATTGAGTGAATATGAGAGAAAGCGTAAATAAATGAGTAAGTGCGTGAGTGAATAACTGAGTGAGCATGAGTGAGAGAATGCGTAAGTAAATGAGTAAGTGAGTGAGTGAGTGAATAATTGAGTATGTGAGTTCGTATGAGAGAGAATGCGTAAGTGAGTGAGCGAGCCCCCCCCCCCCCCCGAAAGGCAAACGCAGAGAGAGAAAAAGAGGAAACTCCGCGCATTCGCTCTCCCCCTTTCACTTATTCATCCCTTCCGCTGTCCATCCGATCCATCTCCTTTCATCCGTTCCGCCTCATGCCAGCCACGCCATCGGGGGGGGGGGGGGGGGGTCTGCGATGCCTCCTTTTCTTCGTCTTCCTTCCTTCGTTCTTTTTTTTTCTTCGTGTCTTTCGTTCGTTCGTTCGTTCGTTTCTCCTTCGTCCTTCCTTCCTCTTCCGTGCTTGGGGGGGGGGGGGGTCCGCGATGCTCCTCCTCCCTCTTATCTTTTCCTCCTTCTCCTCTCATCGCGCTCTCCTGCTCCTCCTCTTATCTTTTCCTCCTCCTTTCTCATCTCTCCTCCTCTCTCTCGTCCTCCCTCCTCTCACCTCCCTCTCATCTTTCCTCCTCCTCCTCCTCTCCTCCTCCTCTCTCCTCTCATCTCTTCTCTCCTCCTTCCTCTCATCTCTTTCTCCTCCTTCTCTCGCCTCCCTCCCCTCCTCCTCTGTTGTCGCCTCATCGGCTCTTACCCTCGAGTCCCGCCGCCTCCTCTCGTGCCGCCAGCCCCGTCGAGCGCAAATTTACCTCGTCCTCGCGTGCAGACTCTCCTTCTTCTGCTTCTCTCCTACTTTACTGGATTATTTGTTTGTCTTGTCTTTCCAGCTTCGTCCGGTTTTATTTTACTTGCTTGCGTCGTGTTTGTTTGCGTGTTTTCTTTTTGTTTTGGTTTATGTTTGTGTTTTTGTGGTGTTTTCTTTTCTGTTCTTTCTTTTTTTATTTTTTTATTTACGTGGTTTATTATTTTTTCTTGTTATCTTTTTTTCTTTCTATTTTGGATTTCTCCTTCGTCCATATCCAGGCTTTTTCCTTCATTTTGTATTCTCTGTGATTCTGTTCTCTCTCCCCTTTCTCTTCTTCGCTCTCTCAATTTTCTTGTCTTTCTCCTTTTTCCTTCCTCTATTTTTATCCCTCTCTTCTCTCTTTTTCTTGTTTTTTTCTTTTTCTCTTATGACTTGCTCCCTTTGTCTTGTTTTCCTTTTCCTTTCCTTTCCTAATTATCCCCCCACTCTACTCTACTCTTATCCCCACCACTCCACTATCCACTTTCCCGTCCTTTCCTCTCGTCCCAACTCCACCTTTACCCCCCTCCAACCCCTCCCATCACCTTTCCTTCCCATCTCTTCCTCCTCCCCTCCTCACCTCCTCCTGCCTTCCCACCTCTCCTCCTTGCCCTTCCCTCTCCTCCTCCTCCTCTCATTTCCATCCTTCCCTCTCTGATCCTTCACCTTCCCTCCACCCTCCTTTCCTCACCTCTCTCCCTCATTTCCTCCACCTTCCTCACCATCTTCCCTCCTTCTCCTCACCTCTCTCCCTCATTTTCCACCTTCCCCACCTCTCCCTCCTTCTCCTTCCTCTTCCCTCATTCCCCCATCCCTTCCCTCCTTCTCTCCTCCCCTCATTCCCCACCATCCCCTTCCCTCCTTCTCGCTCACCTCTCTCCCTCATTCCCCCACCATCCCCTTCCATCCTTCTCCTCATCTTTCTCCCTCAAATCCCACCTTCCCTCCCTCCCACCATCCCCACCCTTCTCCTCACCTCACTCCCTCATTCCACCTTCCCCTCCTTCCCTTCCCTCCCACCCACATCCCCCCACCCCCCAAGGCCCAGACCCCGGCGTACCCAGGGCGAGTCTCCCAGGCTGGCAGGTGGCCAGTTTTTGCAACTTTGATGGGTTCCTATCAGCGGCGCGCACCTCGGCCGGCTTGCAACCCGGGAACGCCGCTTGCCAAGCATCGCCCCAAGGCATTCCGCGAGAGGTCCGGTTTTTTGGCTTTTATCTCGCTTACGAAAGAGAGAGAGAGAGAGAGAGAGAGAGAGAGAGAGGAGAAAAGGAAGATGAAATAATGCCTTTGGGGAGAAGGAGAGGGGAGAGGGAGAGGGGGAGGGGGGGGGAGGGGGAGAGGGAGGAGAGGGAGAGGGAGAAGGGGAGAGGGGAAGGGAGAGGGAGAGAGGGAGAGGGGAGAGGGAGAGAGGGAGAGAGGGAGAGGGAGAGGAGAGAGGGAGAGTAGAGAGGTAGAGGTAGAGAGAGGTAGAGGTAGAGGTAGAGGTAGAGGTAGAGGTAGAGGTAGGGTAGAGGTAGAGGTAGAGGTAGAGGTAGAGGTGAGAGGTAGAGGTAGAGGTAGAGGTAGAGGAGAGGGGAGAGGGAGAGGGAGAGGGAGGGGAGCGGGGGAGGGAGAGGAAGGAGAGGGATGGAGATGGAGATGGAGAATGGAGATAGGAGAGAGAGAGAGAGAGAGAGAGAGAGAGAGAGAGAGAGAGAGAGAGAGAGAGAGAGAGAGAGAGGAGAGAGAGAGAGAGAGAAGAGAGAGAGAGAGAGAGAGAGAGAGGAGATAGACGAATAAGAGAAGAAAAGAGAGATAAAATAAAATTAATGTTCGAAAGAAAAAAAAGAGAGAGAAAAAGGTGAAAATAAAGAAGAGTAGAAAAAGAAAATTATCCCTTAGAGAGAGAGAAAAGAAAATTTTCCGCCAGTGTTGATATTCCTCGGGGCCGTGACACTTGTCCTTGAGGGCGCGGGCGGCGATTGATATCAAGGTCGCCTCGTTGATATGGACGCCCGGGCGGAGGGAGGCATTTTGATGGGCGTGGTAATGGTGATGATGATGGTGTGGGCGCGGGATGATTCGACTCGAAATGCAGAAATGATCCGTGCGAGATGGAAGGCGTGATTGGGGTCGGAGGGGGCCGGTGGGAGGTCAAGATAGTGGTGGGAGGTCAAGTTAGTGGTGGGAGGTCAAGTTGTAGTGGTCAAGATCGTTAGTGTTGAGAGTCAAGTCTTTGTGAGAGTCATTAATGGTGAGAGGTCAAGTGTAGTAGTGGGAGGTCAAGGTAGTGGTGATAGGTCAAATTTGTGGTGAGAGGTCAAGTGCATGTAATGAGAGGTATTGTGTATTAGCGAGAGAGGGGTAAGTCAAGTCAATTCAGTGGTGAGAGGTAGTAAGTGTAGTGTTTAAGGAGTCACTGTTCTGGTGAGAGAATTAGTATCGTGGTGAGGAACCATGTATAGTGGGTGGTGAAAAATTACATATAGTGATGGAAGGCTAAACGTAGTGGATGAAAGATGCAGGTGACTTTAAGCACAATTCGAGAACTTTGAGAAAGACTGTAGCGCGAAAAATAGAAACAAAAAAAATTTAAAACGAACACGGAAAATATCCGGAAAAATGCCCAGCAGGAGAATAAACAAGAGTCGCGAAGCCGGGACCTGGCGATGGCAACTGTCCTAAAAGTGAACGAAGGGCCATGAAAGCTGATTGGCCAGAGTCACGGCAGGACAAGCGGTGCCTGGCGTCGGCCTTGCATGACGGGAGACGCATGATCGAATGGCTTGGCGAAGATGGGAAGAGGGAGGGAAGAAGGAGAGAGATTTGGAGAAGGAGGGAAAGAGAGGATGGTGAGGGAGAGATTGGGAGCGATAGAGAGAGAGGAGGGGAAGGTGAGTTATGGGAGGGAGGGAGGGCGGGATGAGATGAAGAAGAGAGGGAGGTGAGTGGAGGTGAGATGGAGAAGAGGGAGGGGAGAAGAAGAGAGGAAGATAGGTGAGAGAGAGAGAGAGAGAGAGAGAGAGAGATGAGAGAGAGAGAAGAGAGAGGAGAGAGGAGAGAGAGAATGAGAGAGAGATGGGGTGAGGGAGGTGAGGGAGGGAGGGACGGGACGAGATAAGAAGTAGAGAGAATGCGAACTTTATGGTTCTATTTTTCTTCGGACTGGGGTTCGGGGATTTTGGGAATGCATGGAACTCGGTTTTTTTGATGTGTGCCAGTATCGTTTTGAGATTTGCATTTGTTATCTTAATGAGATTTTTTTTCTTCT
Source organism: Penaeus vannamei (assembly GCF_003789085.1). Classification (NCBI taxonomy): domain Eukaryota; kingdom Metazoa; phylum Arthropoda; class Malacostraca; order Decapoda; family Penaeidae; genus Penaeus; species Penaeus vannamei. Next base: position 590,114 of record NW_020869355.1, on the reverse strand, counting down.
CTCTCTCTCTCCCTCTCTCTCTCTCTCCCCTCCTCTCTACCCCTCCCGTGCCCTCACCCAATCCCTCTCTCATCATCGTCCTCTTCTCTCTCCTTTTGTGTGTCTCTTTCTTACTGACTTTACTTTTTCTCTTTCTCTTCTTCTTTTTTCTTTTCGTCTCTCTGTCTCTCTGTCCTGTCCTCTCTCTTCTCTTCTCCTTTCTCTCTTTTCTCTCTCCTCTCTCTCGTTCTCCTCAATTCGTCTCTCTCTCTCTCTCTATCTCTCTCTCGTCTGTCTCTCTCATCTTTCTCTGCATTTTTCTCTCACATCTCTCTCTATCCCCGTCCCTTCCCTCCTCTTTCCTCCGCTTCTTTCCCTCCTCTCCTTTCCTCTCCTCCCTGTCCTTCCCTCCTCCCTCTCCATTCGCTCATCTTTCATCCATCTCCCCCTCCCTCCTCCCTCCTTTCCTTCCTCCGCTCTCTCCTTCCTCCATCTCCCTCGTCACTCACTCCTCCTTTTCTCCCTTCAAGTTTCGCTGCAAGTTTACGGCAATGTCATTACCCTGTTGGAGAAGTCTTTTATAGGAGGGCCTGAGGCGTGCGGGGGGGGGTCGGTTCCCGAATTTAATATACTTGTTTGGAAAGGGACGTGTGTGTTGTCGTCCCCCCTCTCTCCTTCCCTCCCCCTTCCCCTTTCCCTTCTCCCCTTGCGGAGTTCAGAGGAAAGGGGCAAGGGACAATGGGCGGGTGTGGGGTGTAGGTTCCTTCCCCTTTCCCCTTGCGGAGTTCAGGGGAAGGGGCAAGGGATAATGGGCGGGGAGGGGGGGGGGGGGGGGTAGGAATCACTAGAGTCTCACGTCAGGGGAAGAAAGTAGGGGTGGGGGGAGGGAGGAGGGAGGGAGGGGGAAGGGAAGGGAAGGGAAGGGAGGGGAGGAGGGAGGGGAGGGAGGGAGGGGGAGGGGGTAAGGGAGAAAGAAGGGCAGTCTGAGATGGAGGATTTAGGTCGTTTTGGGTCTTTTTCTTTGTGCTTTTTTTTCTTAGGCTGGGATCCCGTTTCTTTTTTTTTCATTTTTGTATCTTTTTATTTTTTATTTTATTTTACCTGTTTTTTTTCTCCTCATTCCTCGTATTTTTTCAATCCTTTTATTCGCCATATATATTTTTGTGGCCCATTCTTATTCCTTTTTTAATCACTTTTTGTTTTTTTAATATTCTCCATCGTGGTTCTTATTCTTTTTAATCACTTTTTCTTTTTAGTTCTCATCGCCTTTATCCTTTTTAATCACTTATTTTTAAATTTCTTAACTTCATCGTGCCTCTTTCCTTTTAATCACGTTTTTTTTTTCTTTTAATATTCTCCACCGTGCTCTCGTGGTCGCCATCTCTATCCCATCTTCGAATACGAAGATGCAAATCCAGCCTCAGAATCCCAGGTGTAATTCTCCCCGGGGTAAGGGATGCCCGATGGCGAGGACCCGGCGTGAAGGGGCTGCATTCAGACCGTTATAGATGCGTCGGGCTCCATCAAACATAGCTGTTGGGGGGCCGTTTCTTTGCACCAAGGAGGTGGGGGGATGGGTGAGGGACGGGGGAGGGGGGGGAGGGGGGTATGTAAGGACTTGGGGATGGGTGGGGGACGGGGGCGGGGAGGGGGGGAGGGAGTAAGGATGGGGGTATGCTAAGGACCTGGGGGATGAGTGGGGAATGGGGGGAGGGGGGAAGTAGGGAATAGGGGGTATACTAAGGAACCTGTGTGATGAGTGGGGACGGGGAGAGAGGGGTGAAGGGGAGGGAGGACCTGGGGTGAAGTAGGGATAGGGGTACACTAAGGCCTGGGGGATGAGTGGGGAACGGGGAGGGGGGAGTAGGGATAGGGGTACATTAAGGACATGGGGGATGAGTGGGGGACGGGGAGGGGGGGTATGGATAAGGGTACACTAAGGACATGGGGGACCGAGTAGGGACGGGGGAGGAGGGGAAGTAGGGATAGGGGTCACCAAGGACATGGGGATGAGGGGGACAGGGGGGTGGGGGAGGAATCCTCAGCGAAGGTAGAGAGGAGGGTGGAGTCTTTGCTCTTCTTGGGGTCCCCCTTGTTGGTTTTCTTTTCACCCTTTTTTCTCTAATCTTTCCGTTGGAAGTTTTTTTTTTCTATTTGCTCTTTGTGCTCGAGTTGTAGTTATTGTCTGTGAGGCTGGAATGTTGTTTCAGTGTCGGTCTGGCGTCCTGGTTCGGTTATTTATGTGCTTTTTTCTCTCTTTAACCTCTTCGGTTTTCTCGTCTTCCTTGCTTTCGAGAATTTAATCTCTTGCTTGCATTTCCTATTCTTTCTTCACATCCTCCTTCTCCTTCTTCATCTTCTTCTTCGCTTTCTTCCTCCTCCTCTTCCCCCTCCTGTCCTTTCCCTCCCCTTCCCTTCCTTTT
>NW_020869355.1:566827-587170 GCF_003789085.1 Penaeus vannamei | reverse complement strand
CACCACACCACACACACACACACACACACACAACACACACAACAACACACACACACACACACACACACACACAGACACACACAACACTTTACACACATATGTTATATGTATATGTATGTGTGTGTGTGTGTTTTCTTTACATTGTTGAGGGAGTCTATGTTTTATCTTTGTTGCTGTCATAATGATGATGGGGATAGTTATTGATAGCAGGCTTTATATTGGAAAGATGGTATTGGTCAATAATGATAATATGATGGTGATGTAATAGTTGATATTATTATTATTATTACATTATATTATTTATCATCCATCATCATTGTTATTATTACTATTTACATAATTATTGTTGTTCTACTTCCGCTTCACTTGGTTGTCTTCAGCCCCTCACTAGTTGCGTCACTTACCCACCCCTCAGAATTCTGTTCTCAGCCCTTCACCTTAAAACCCTCTCCCCGTAATTGTTTCCCCTCAAAACGTTTATAATTCACCTTAAATTGTTTAAGCATTCGTAAATTCACCCTAATTAGTTTTCTCCCTTAAAAGTTTATATTCACCCTTAATTGTTTCTCCCTTAAAGCATTTCATAATTCACCTTAATTGTTTTCTCCCTATAAAGCACTTCATAATTCACCCTTAATTGTCTCCCTTAAAGCAACATTAATTCACTCTTAATTGTTTTCTCCCTTTACAGCATTCATAATTCACCCTTAATTGTGTTGCTCCCGGTTAAGCATGTTATAGTTATCTCAGTCCTTAATCTTCCTAGGCCCTCACCCTTTAACTTTATCCAGGAGGCATTCACCCTTAAAAGCCCACCCTTCAAACCGGCAGTGTACCTCAGAATTTTGCATCCCCTGAACCTTCACCTTTCCGGCATAACGTCCCTGTTCTCCTTCCTCTTCCTGGGTCTCCTCTCTTCTCTTCTCCTTCCTGGCTCCTCCTCTCTTCTCCCCCCTTCCTGGCTCTCCTTCTCTTCTCTTCCCTTCCTGGGTCTCCTCTTCTCTTCCCCTCCTCTCCTCTCTTCTCTTCCCTCCTGGTCTCCTCTCCTCTCTTTTTCTCTTCCCCCCTTCCTGGGTCCTTCCTGGCTCTCCTCTCTTCTCTCCTCCTTCTTCTCCTCTCTTCTCTCTTTTCTTTCCCCCCTTCCTGGGTCTCCTGGCTTCTCTTCCCCCCTTCCTGACTCTCCTCTTCTCTCCCCCTTTCCCCCCTCTTTGTCTCTATTTCCTTTCTATATGGTCTTTATGTTTCGTCTTCTTCCCTTTTTACTCCCTTCAAAACCTGCTTTCTCTCTTGGTATTTTTTCTCTGTCCTTCTTCCTCTCTTCTTTTTTTCTCTTTCCATCCTCCCTCTGCAGCACCATCCACCCACCCCCCCTCTTCTTCCCTCCTCCCTCCATCACCCTCCACTTCTCCCTTCTGTCTTCCTGAACCCCCCCCTTCCTCCACCCTCCCCCCATGCAACATTCGCCTGCTCCACGTGGTTCCTCCTCACCGTCTTCCTCCCGCCACGTTATCGCCCATCTCTATAACAACCTCGTCCCATCCCCCACCCCTTCCACCCTCTCCTATCCTCCCCCACCCCTGCCCCCTCCTCCAAACGTTCCCCTCCACCATCCTCTCCCTCCGCAACTCTTCCCATCCAGCTCCACGTGGCAGCCCCTCCCCGCCCTCTCCTCCCTCACGCTCCAGTGGCAACCCCTCCACCGCTCCCTCCCTACCTTCCACCCCATCCCATCCCATAGCTCCACCCTCCCCCTCCATACCCCCCCTCTCCCCAACTGCTCCACGTGGCAACCCATCCACCGCCTCCCTCCCCCTCACTTCCTCCCATCCTACACCCCCTCTCTCCCCTCATCCTCCATACCCCCCCCCCCGATTGCTCCACGTGGCACCTCCTCACCTCGGAGGCCGGGTCGCGACACACCCCAACCCGCGCCGCCTCCGGAGAGAGAGCATCAGGTGGAATGTGTTGAGTGGGGGGGGCCTGTGTCCGCCCGGGGGGATGGGGGGGATTACGGGGGGTGGGGTGGGGGGTAGCAGAAGGCGGGCGGGCGGCGATGGAAAAGCTGGGGGGGGACTGTGTGTGTTTGTGTCTGTGTTTCCCCTCTTCCTCCTCCTCATTTTCTTCTTTCTTCCTCCCTCCTCCTCCTTTTTCTCTCCTTTTCTCCTTCCTTCTTCTTACTTTCCCCTCCTCCTCCTCCTCCTCTCCTCTCCTCCTCCTCCTCTCCTCCCCTCCCCTCTCCCTCCTCCTCCTCCTCCTGTGCACCATCACCACCGCATTAGCAACTTTGTAGAGAAGTCATGTTTAAAAGTCCTCTGTGTATGAAATTACGACGTCCATCTCCACTGCCTCGCCGTCTGTTGCCTCATTCCGTCAATTAGCGGTCGAACAATTTTTCTTTAAACTCTACTTTTCCTTTTATCCCTTTCTGCTGTGGGGGGGGGGGTATCGCTACGGTGGAACTTGATGTGTTTCGTTGTTGAGACGAATGAAGTGTTCGCTCACGCACGCAGACGTACATATACGCGTACACATACACATAACACATAACACACTCTCTCTCTCTCTCTCTTCTCTTTCCTCTCCTCTCTCTCTCCCTCCCTCTCTCTCTCTCTCTCTCTCTCTCTCTCTCTCTCTCTCTCTTCTCTCTCTCTCTCTCTCTCTCTCTCTCTCTCTCTCTCTCTCTCTCTCTCTCTCTCTCTCTCTCTCTCTCTCTCTCTCCCTCCCTCCCTCCCTCCCGCCTTTGCACACGTCTTCCAAGAACGCTCTCCATCTCCTTCCAGACGAATCTAATCCTCGGAGTCCTTCAGGATATTCTCGAGTTCAGCATACATCGTTGGAGGATTGAGGGCAAGGAGAAGGACGTCCTGATGGCGACCCACGTGGCCAAGGGGGGTTGAGGGAGAAGCAAGGGAGAGGGATAGGATGATAGGTGGGGAAATGAGCTAGCGATAGATGCGTATGGCTGGGAATTCAGTTGCGAAGGACGGCGAGTTGTGCTTCGTGAATTATTTGCTCGAAATCTAATCTCTCCTGACATATATGTTTTTTTTTTTTTTTTTTCTTTTTTTTCTGGCGAGGGAGCGAGGCGGAAGTGAAGGATTTATGGGGAGGGAATTTTACATGGTCGTTTGTTATGATAACGATAAGATGAGCGCCAAGTAATGTATTTGGAACGGGAGGAATGGAGTGCCCGGGGCCGGCCTGGTGGCACTGGCCCCACGCAGCATCCGGGAGAGCCGCCGACGGGGCATTATCTTCGGAAGATTTGCTTTGTTTTAGTAAGAAAATGCGAGTTATGGAGCGGCGAGCCACCCGGAAGAGGCATCGCCTTTAAAGCGCTGTGTGCGGCATCTTTCTATATGTAAATCATATTCATGGAACTTCCAAAATTGAAGTTTAAATATTTCCTCATGGCGGCGGCACGCGCGGCCCCCGAGCCTCGTGCGTCGCCTCGCGGGCCGGACCTCGCAGCCGCTCATCGCCAGCCTCATAATTGCTCCTCATCCGATTATGAGGTTAAGAGGGAGGGGAGGGCGGGGGCGAGGGGGAGCGGAGCGAGGCGAGCGAGAGGGAGAGGAAGGCCGCTAGAAGGCGATCGGGTGAAGTGTTTTATGGCGGAGAAGCCCAGCAGAGACGCCCCATGCATACCAGACGCCACAATGAGATTACCGGGCGGCGCCGCGCGTTCATTCCCGCGCCCTCCTCCTCCTCCTCCTCCTCTTCCTCCTTCGCGCCGTCCTCTTCCCGCCTTTCACGTTCTTTTAGGGGGCGCTCTTCCCCTCTTCGTCTCCTCCTCTTCCCTTCTTTTACCTACTCCGTTTCCCCTCTCCGTCTTCTTCGTTTCCCTTCTCCGCCTCTTTCGTTTCCCCTCTCTGCCTGCTCTTCCTCGCCACCTGGACTCTCCCTTTTGCATCGGGACTGCTGTTGTCTCTCGCGTAATTAGTTCCTAAAGGAGGGAGTTCGCATTACTCTGTAGCTTACAGTCAAAATCATCATCAAAGTCATCTTCAGCAGCATCATACAACCACCACAGTCATCGTCATCGTCATCAAAATCATCATAAAAGCGCTAGAATCCCCCCACACCAAAGAGGCTGTGTCAACACCAGACGTCGGCGGCAGTTTCCACGAACTCCCCAGAGAAGGCGCTGAGGGAGGGATGTCGAGCAAGGGCTTCCTCAGGCATTAAGCGAAGCAGGAGGAGGAGGAGGAGGAGAAGGAGGAGGTGCTTTCCTGCTTTGTGTCACGCTCGCATAAAAGGTCCTTTCCGACTCGCTGTGCTTGCGTGCTTGTCAGGAATTCCCTTTGTTCCCGCGTCTGTTGGTATTCCTTCGGGTTTCGTTGCTTGCTCGCGCCTTTCGTTTCCCCTTCGAGGCACACGCGACTTAGCTGCTCCTACCGGGAAGGGCGAGGAGGCGGGGGGGGGGAGCGCTTATCGGAATCGCGTGCGGGGGCGTGGCGGAGAGAAAGGCACGCGCTGACGAACTATTAAACGAGATAAGCGAGAGAGGACGAGAGAGAGCGACCGACGCAGCGCCAGTGCACCGCCACGCCCTGCCCGACGGAGGGGCTCTTCCTCGCGCGTGGGACCTCGGGCACGACGACGGCCGGAGTGTCGTTTCGAGGCGGCTCTGAGGACCTTGTAAAGGGCGTGTTCCTCTGTGATGATAGATGAATTCGCTTTATTTATTGGTTTTGTTTTGTTGTTGACATGTGAAGCTGGGGAGGAGAATCAAAATATTTTTTCCTATATGAAACTCGGCGGGTGTTCTCCCAAGACTTTTTAACAATGTGTGTGTGTGTGTGTGTGTGTGTGTGTGTGTGTGTGTGTGTGTTGTGTGTGTTAAGTTTGTTTATGCGGCCATACTTAAGAATGCTTGGATGCATTTGCACCCTCCTCTCACCTTCCTTCTTCTCATATGAACAACCTCTCTCCCTTTTTCTCTCTCTCACTCACTCATCGTAGTCCTCCTTCTCCTCCTTCTTCCTCTTTCTTCCTTCTCCCCCTTTCCTCCTCTTTTCCTTCTCCCCCTTTCTCCTCTTCTTCCTTCTCCCCCTTCCTCCTTTTTTTCCTTCTCCACCTTCCTCCCCCCCTATTCCTTTCCTCCCCCATTCTCCCTTCCTCCCACCTCCTCCTATCCCCTCCTCTTTTCCTTCTCCCCCTCCTCCTCCCTTCTCCTTCCTCCTTTCTCCTCTTCCCCCTTCCTCCCCCCTATCCCTCTCCCCCTCCCTCCTCCCCCTTCCTCCTTTTTTCCTTCTCCCTCCCTCCTCCCCCTTCCTCCTCTTTTTCCTTCTCCCCCCGCTTCCCCCCTCCTCCTCCTCCTCCTCCGCGTAGCAGAGGAAGGCAGGAGCGACCGCCTCGCTTCCGGGACATCCTGCGCGCTCTCGTCTCCTGCGCCCTTCTTCCGGGAACGAAGGAAGCGCGGCGGGCTCTGCGGGCGTTTCGAGAAGGCCTGGTCTGGAGGAGAGGGGGGTTGGGTTGGGGTAGGGGTTTGGGGGGTTGGGGGGGGGGAGGGTAGGGGGTTGAGGGGTTAAGGTAGTGAGGGGGTAAGGGGTTAGGGGTGGGTTGGGGAGGGAAGGAAGCGGAGGATTGGTGAGGAGGAGGGAAGTAAGAGAAGATGGAAAGTGTAGTAAAAGCGAAGAGAGAGAGAGAGAAGATATGGAGAGAGAGAGAGAGAGAGAGAGAGAGAGAGAGAGAGAGAGAGACAGAAGAGGACAGAGAGAGAGAAAGAAGAGAAGAAAAGGGATGATAGTGGATGTGCATACAGACGCACGCACTCTTCTGCCTGTATTACCTGTATGTAACGCCTCACCTGAACATGAACTAAGATGAACGAATGTAAACGATAAAGCATCAGAGAACATGAAGAACGGGGATGAGAATTGAAGAGATTAATTTGGAAATGTGTAAAAGGGATTATAAAATCGACATATGGATAATTTCCTGATTGTTCAATGTTCTTCATGTCTTCTTGGTGTTATTTTTGTTATCCTTTGATGGTGACTTTATCATTTTTATTATTAATGTTTGATGAGTTTTAATGCCTTCTCTATTTAAGAACTGTGAAATATAACGATCGAGATTACGGAATAAACAATAGAAAAGATAAAACATATGCCCAGAACATACGCACGAGAAAGACTCAAGGTTAAGTATTCGAGAAAAATAAAAAAGTTGGACGAGGAGACCCCCTCCCCCCCCTACGGCGCCGCGGGTAATCCCCCTGGGAGCCGAGACACCTTCCGAGGGCTCGTCCATGCCCTTCAGGAGCGACCCGCAGACACTGGTCGGTTGCCGCGGCGCTGGGCCTCCTCCTCCTTCTGCTGTGTCCTCTTCATTTTCCTCGTTCCTCTTACGTATTTTGTTTATACGTACGTCGCGCACACGCACAACAAACCCACACACACGCACACAACAAACCTACACATATGCACACAGCACACGCACATACGCACACAACATACCCACACACTCACACACAACATACCCACACACTCACACACAACAAACCCACACACGCACACAGCACACGCACATATGCACACAACATACCCACACACAACAAACCCACACACGCACACAGCACACGCACATACGCACATAACAAACCCACACACACGCACACACGGCACATGCACATACGCACACAACATACCCACCAACTCACACACAACAAACCCACACACGCACACAGCACACGCACATACGCACCACAACATACCACACACACCACGCACACAGTACACCCACACACGCACACAACACACGCACATGCGCACACACAACAAACCCACCCTCGCACACAACACATACACACACGCACATAACACACACAATGCGTACACACTCCCACAGACGCACACACTCCCACAGACGCAGAAACTCCACAGACGCACGCACTCCCACACACACACACCACACTCCCACAGACGCACTCCCACAAACACACACTCCCACAGACGCACACACTCCCACAGACGCACACACTCCCACAGACGCACACACTCCCACCGCACACACTCCCACAGACGCACACACTCCCACAGACGCACACACACCCACAGACGCATACACGCACACCTCCACCTACCCTTCGTCAACAACTAATGAGACGAACGATTAGTCCCGGTCGTCACCCACGTGTCCAGACGGCGGTGTCACATGTCCGAGGAAGGGGCGGGGCGAGAGGGCGGGGCGAGAGGGCGGGAGAGTGGGCGGTGCTAGGGCGGTGGTGGAACTCCCCGTGGGGGCTGAACCTCCCCTTACGGCGCTGGTCTCGCTTGTTTACTGTAGTTGTGCATGTTTGTTTGTTTGTTTAGTTGTTTTTTTAGTGTTTTAAATTAATTGTTTGTATTTTTGTTTGTGTTTTAAATTAATTAGTGTTAAAGAGGTTTAGGATGATATGGTGTAGAGGTGTTGTGTAGATATTGTGGATTTGTGTAGTTCAGCTTTTGACTTTTTGTGAATATATTTGTGATTATTTTTGTGTATTTTTGTCTTAATTGATTTCTTGTCTTTTTTCTTTCAGGTAAGTGTCATCTTCTTCATCGTAGAAACAAGGGTAAGCCATAGTTTTAGTGAATTACAAGCATACACACATATGCATACACACACAACACACACACACACACACACACACACACACACACACACACACACACACACACACACACACACACACACACACACACACACACACACACATGTATATATATATATATATATATATATATATATATATATATATATATATATATATATATATATATATTATATATACAGAGAGAGAGAAGAGAGAGAGAGAGAGAGAAGAGAGAGAGTGACAGAGAGAGCGAGAGAGACAGAGAGAGCGAGAGAGACTGAGAGCGAGAGAGAGACGAGAGAGAGCAGAGAGAGAGAGAGCAGAGAGAGAGAGAGAGAGAGAGCGAGAGAGAGAGAGACGAGAGAGCAGAGAGAGAGACAGAGAGAGCGAGAGAGAAGAGAGAGCGAGAGCAGACGAGAGAGAGAGAGAGAGAGAGAGCAGAGAGAGCGAGAGAGACAGAGAGAGCGAGAGAGACAGAGAGAGCGAGAGAGACAGAGAGAGCGAGAGAGACAGAGAGAGCGAGAGAGACAGAGAGAGCGAGAGAGACAGGAGAGAGCGAGAGAGCAGAGAGAGAGCGAGAGAGACAGAGAGAGCGAGAGAGACAGAGAGAGCGGAGAGAGACAGATGAGAGCGAGAGAGACAGAGAGAGCGAGAGAGACAGAGAGACCGAGAGAGAGAGAGACGAGGAGGAGAGCGAGAGAGAAGAGCGGAGAAGAGAGCGAGAGAGAGGAGAGAGCGAGAGAGAGAGAGAGAGAAGCGAGAAAGAGAGCGAGAGAGAGAGAGAGAGAGAGAGAGAGAGAGAGAAGAGAGAGAGAGAGAGAGAGAGAGAGAGAGAGAGAGAGAGAGAGAGAGAGTTGTACACACGTCGCGGAGGGCTGTAAAGGGAGCCACAAAGGGCATTTTCTTGTTGAATTTCCAGCGAAGGAGTTGAGAAGAGGGGAGTGAGGGAGTGGGGGGGGAGGGGGAGGGGAAGTGGAGTGGCTTAGCCGCGTTCAGTTTTATAGTGAATTGTTGTCGAGATAATTCGCGCGTCTGTTTCCATTTTTCAAAGTCGAAATGACACCCTCTACTGGCGTTTTGCTCCCTCTTTTGGGGGAAAACTTATTAACTTGTGGTGTGTTTGTGTTTTTTTTGTTGGTCTCCCCCTGCTGAACTTGTGACGGATCACCCTGGCGGCAACACTCAGGCCGGATGTTGCCGTCACAGCGAGGATGACGTTTTCGCGAAGTGGAGCTAAAGCCTTAAAAGTTGTTGATTTTTTTTGGTTTTAGTTTATATATATATATATATATATATATATATATATATATATATATATATATATATATATATATATATATATATATATATATATATACATACATACAGCATACCATACATGCATATTTATGAATATCTATACAGCTATATCTAAATATCCATTTCTCTCTCTCTCTCTCTCTCTCTCTCTCTCTCCTGTATGTATATAAGTGTATGTAAAAATGTGTTTACAAAATATACACATATTTATATTATACATATACATTTATTTATTTATATATTCATTTATTTATTTGTGTGTGTTTGTGTGCGTGCTGTATGCATGTAGTACACCCACACACACACGCGGTGCACACGCCTTCATCATTAGCATCTTATCACACATCACCTTCTTCGCCCGAATGTCCGATAAGTCGAAGATAGCTTACATTCGGGGATCCTATTGTAATGCCCCGTCTCCGTATTGGTATTCCCAAGATGGTATTGTGGGAGCTGGGCGTCTTGTGGGGGTGGGGGTTGGATAAATGTTTGTGTTTATGGATTAAAAGGGGTTTTGATGTGATTGTGGATCGGGTGTGTGGTGGTTGATATTGGTTTGGTTGCAATTTTTTTTTTTGTTTTTATATATAGTCTGCTCTTTCTCTCCTCTCTCTCTCTGTCTGTCCCCTTCCCTCTCTCCATTTTCTTTCTCCTCTCTCTCCCTCTCCCTCTCGCTCTCGCCCTCACTCCCTCACTCCTTCACCCTCTCTCCCTCTACCCATCCCTCTCCCTTCTCTCCATCTCCCCCTCTCTCTCTCCCTCCCGCAGTCCTTCACCCTCTCTCTCTCTTTCCCTCTCCCCCTCTCTCTCTCCCTCCCGCAGTCCTTCACCCCCCCTCTCTCTCTCTTCCTCTCCTTCTTCGCGAATATTTTCCTCTTCGGTAATTTTTAAGATCATCATCTCGAGCGGACCGAAGATGGCCAACCGTGGGCGAGATTTATGAGCAGGGGGGCGTGGCCTGGGGGAGGAGGAGAAGAAGGAGAGAGGAGAGAGAAGGAGGGGAGGGGGGCGGATTTAACACCCCCCACCCCACCCACCCCCACCCCCCTCTCCTCCTCGGATCAAGCGGACCCAACCCCCACCCCCACCCCCTCTCCTCCTCGGATCAAGCGGACCCAAAACCCTCACCCCCACCCCCACCCCCTCTCCCCCTCGGATCAAGCGGCCGCGATCCATTACCGCCACTCTGCCTGTTGCCGCGGAATACTTGACCTCTTCCAGGCCACTAAAGGAGAGAAATGACCCGGAATGGCCTGGAATGACCCACCGAGCCACAGGGGAGAGAAACGGCCGGGGGAAAGGGGCCGGCGCCTCTGTCGATGGGCTGCTGTGATAGATGGAGGGGGTGGTGGTGGTGGGGGGAGGTGGAGGACCAGGGGAGGAATGGGGAGGAGGTGGTGGAGGAGTGGAGGTGTGGTGGAGGAGGTGGAGAAGGGAGGTTGGTGGAGAAGTTGGAGGAGGAGGAGGAGGAGGGTAGGAGTAGGAGCAGGTGGAGGTGGAGGAGGAGGGAGGTGGAAAGGAAAGGAAGGAGGAGGTAAGGAGTAGGAGGAGGGGAATGGAGGAAGGGGGAGGAAGAGGGTGGGCGTTTCTGTAGGAGGGTTTCCTAAGGGGTTCATGAGGGAGGGAGAGATGGGCGGGGGATATTGGGCATCCATGGGAGGAGGGGGGATAGGGGGAAGGGGCGAGGGCGTCTGTCCGTCTATTTATCTCCCTCTTTGTACTTCATTAATTTCCAATAATATAGAATAACCCCCCCAAAAAAAAAAAAATAATAATAATAAATAAAAATGAATAATAATAATAATAAATAATAATAATAATAATAAAAAAAAAAACGGCATTTCTCTCGAGTGCGGTGATCATCCGAGCTGAAATCCCCCCCCCCAAATTCGGAAAGTTAACAAGACTTATAAAAGATTCCCCCACCCCGCCCCCCGCCCCGCCCCCGCCCACCCCCCCCTCCGCCCCCGGTTTCCGTAAAATGATGTGATATGTTACGCGATCCATTAAAAGCCCATCGCCCGAGTAACGAATGGGCGGCGGCTTGAAAAGGCCCCGGCGATCTTTCCCGCAGGGTGGAGGAATTTAGGGGCGGTAAATTATTCACATCCACGAGTTTTCGAAAGTAATTTAGAATAATAGAAGGGAGGCGGTCATGGCGGTGCTGGGTATTGGGGGTATCTTCGGGGGGGGGGGGGATTAGGTGGGTTGGGTTGGGTTGGGTTTGGTTGGTTTTGGGTTGGGGGATGGGGTGGGTTGGGATGGGGGTGGGATGGGTTGGGGTTGGGTTGGGTTGGGTTGGGATGGGTTGGGTTGGGTTGGGGTTGGGGTTGGGGTTGGGGTTTGGGGTTGGTTGGGGTTTGGTTGGGTTGGTTGGGTTGGGTTATAGGTTGGGTTGGGTTGGGTTGGGTTGGGTTGGGTTGGGTTGGGGTTGGGTTGGTTGTGGTTGGGTTGTGGTTGGGTTGGGTTGGGTTGGGGTTGGGTTGGGTTGATTAGGTTGGTTGGGTTGGTTTGGGTTGGTTAGTTAGGTTGGGGGTAGGTTAGGTTGGGGGTTGGGTTGGGTTAGATTAGGTTAGGTTAGGTTAAGTTAGGTTGGGTTTAGTTTGGTTTGGTTTTGGGATACGTTTGGTTTGGTCTGCGGTCGAAGGGGGTTTCCACAGGGGTTCGTGGAGGCTCGTCCTTGGGGCTTCAAAGGGGATGGATCTCGGAAGCCTGTCTGTGCAACGGGTGACCTGTGATCCCTAAACCTGTCATGACCTTCCTGACCCCCAGAAGGTCATTGAATCAAAGAGAAAACGTCGGTTGCTGGAATTGTAGTCAAGGCGGTGAACTTTTTTTTCAGTTTAGATAAGAAAAAATAATGAAAATGTGTGTTTTTTCTTTTGTTAGTTGCTATTGTAAAGAGTCAGACATGATAAAAGAGTATATGTGGTGTGTGGCAGATGCTGGCCATTATCACCTGTTTTTTTTCTTCTCCTTTTCAAGTTAGTGTAGCAGACACCATTGTCGAGCAACACTGACATCTCTATTTCTTCTACTTCTTGTTCTTGTTCCACTTCTTCTTCTTCTTCTACTTCTACTTCTTCTTCTGCTTCTTCTTCTCCTTCTTCTACTTATTCTTCTTCTTCTTCCACTTCTACTTTTTCTACTTCTTCTTCTTCTTCCTCCACTTCTTCTTCTACTACTACGTCTTCTTCATCTTCTTCTTCGTCTTCATTGCCTTATTCCCTAGTGGTGCCGGTCATTCGAATACTCTGCCACCAACTTGGTCTGTCCTCCGCTATCTCATCTGTCAACGTACCATCCATCATATAGGGTGAAGCAGAGGGTTGACATCACCATTGCAGGGTTTAGCCAGTGCAATCGTGACCATTTCCTTCCGTTTATCTTCTGACGTCACAGTTATCTTTACGTCACAGTTATCTTGACGTCACAGTTACCTTGACGTCACAGTTATCTTGACGTCACAGTTATCTTGACGGCACAGTTACAGTTATCTTGACGTCACAGTTATCTTGACGTCACAGTTATTTGACGTCTTGACGTCACAGTTATTTTGACGTCACAGTTACCTTGGCGTCACAGTTATCTTGAACAGTTACACAGTTATTGGCGTCACAGTTATCTTGACGGCACAGTTATCTTGACGTCACAGGATTTACGGGACGTCACAGTTATCTTGGCGTCAAACAGGCCACCTGGGAGCAAGAATAAACATGACATCATAAATTTGCTTTTTTTTTTTTTTTTTTTTTTTAATTCTCGGATATGCGTTATTACCGCCGTAACGTAATCTCGTATTTAAGCCCCAATTAGGGACGCGGGAGAGCGAGGGAAATATTCGGAAGCAAGACCGTAAATTCAGAGCAGTTTGGGGCGGCCATGTTGACCTTCTTGGGTAGGGGGTGAGGGGTGGGGGGGGGGTGGAAGAGGCAGAGAGAGAGACAGTGGGAGGAGAGAGGAGTAAAGAAAAAAGAGGGAATGCGGAGGGGAATGGGTGGAAAGAGGAGAGAGGGAGGGAGAAAATAGAAAAAGGGGAGGTAATGAGGGAGAAGGGAAAAGGAGAAAGAGAGAACGGAAAATGACTTGGTTAGAGGAGAAGGAAGAAGGAGAGAAAGTAGGGAAATAAAATGAGAAAATTGGGGAATGAAGACAAGAGAAAGGAGATCGAGGATTGTAGAAAGGAGAAATTATATATAGAGAGATAAAAACAAAGAACGAAAGAGGGGTGGAGAATTAGTAAAAAGAACGAGAGAGAAGTTAGAAATGGAAAATAACTTCAAGAAAAAAATAAAGATATGAATGCAACGATAAGAAGCGAAGATAAAGAGACCGAACATGGGAATAAAGAAGAAAAAACGATAAGAAAATAGACATAAACAGAGACAAGAGCAGGAATAGAGATAAGGAAAAAAAGAATAGAAAAAAAACGAAGATAAAGACAGACGGATAGGCAGAGTAGGAAGAAGAAAAGAGAATAATAAAAAAAAAACAGATAAAGAGGAAAAAGAATAGGAAGAAGGAAAAAAGAATAATAAATACCACAGATAGAGAAGAAAAAGAAAAAAAAGGACATGAAACGGACCGAGAAGATGAACAGCCAAGGGATATTGAAGATAAAGTAATTTATTGTTACTGATATCCGAATTATAAAGAGATTTGTTGTCGGTAGATTGGGAAATTTCCGAAAAGACAGGGGAGAGATAGAGGCAGAGACAGAGATAGAGATAGAAATGGAGACAGAGATAGAGGCAGAGGCAGAGATAGAAATAGAGATAGTAATAAAGATAAAGAGATAGAGATAGAGATGGAGAAATAGGGAGAGAGAGAGAGAGAGAGCAAAAAAGAATGAGAGAGAGAAACCGGGAGAGATAGAGAGAATAAAAGAGAATAAGAGACAGAGAGACAGACAGACATACAGAAACAGACAGAAATAAGAAACAGAAAGACAGACAGACAGTCATACAGATACAGAAACAGACAGACAGACAGAAAAAGAACGAAGGAATGAGAGACAGATATAGAGAATACAAAATACACCTTGATATGGCAGAGCGAGTTTATTGCATCGAAGATATTCGTCGAGCGTTGGGACCCGTTGTATTAGCGCGAAATATTGACAACGAGTTTCCAATCTGCATTTTTTTTCTCTTTCTCTCTCTCTCTTTATTTTCTTTCTTTTTCTTTTCTTTTCTTTTCTTTCTTTTTTCTTTTCGTTTCTTTCGTTTTTTCGTTTTTTTCTTTTTTTCTTTCTTTTCTTTTCTTCTTTTCTTTTCTTTCTTTTTTTCTTTCTTTTCTTTTTTTTTCTTTTCTTTTCTTTTCTTTTCTTTTCTTTTCTTTTCTTTTTTCTTTTCTTTTCTTTTCTTTTCTTTTCTTTTCTTTTCTTTTCTTTTCTTTTTTCTTTTCTTTTCTTTCTTTCTTTCTTTTCTTTTCTTTTCTTTTCTTTTCTTTTCTTTTCTTTTCTTTTCTTTTCTTTTCTTTTCTTTTCTTTTCTTTTCTTTTCTTTTCTTTTCTCTTCTCTTCTCTTCTCTTCTCTCTCTTTCTCTTCTCTCTCTTCTCTTCTCTTTCTCTCTTCCTCTTCTCTTCTCTTCTCTTCTCTTTCTCTTCTCTTCTCTTCTTCTCTTCTCTCTCCTCTCTCTTCTCTTCTCTCTCTCTTTCTCTTCCTCTCTCTTCTCTTCCTTCCTCTCTCTTCTCTTCCTCTCTCTTCTTTCCTCTCTCTTCTTTCTCTCTCTCTCTTCCCTCTCTCTTCTCCTCTCTCTTCTCTTCCCTCTCTCTTCTCTTCCTCTCTCTTCTCTCCTCTCTCTTCTCTTTCCTCTCCTCTTCTCCTTCTCTTCTCTCTCCTCCCTCTCTCTCTCTCTTCTCTTCCTTCTCTCTTCTCTCTTCCTCTCTCTTCTCTTCTCTCTCTTCTCCTTCTCTCTCTTCCTCTCTCTCTCCTCTCTCTCTCTCCTCTCTCTTCTCTTCTCTTCTTCTCTTCCTCTCTCTCTCTCCTCTCTCTTTCCTCCTCTCTCTTCTCTTCTTCCTCTCCTTCTCTTCTCTTCTCTTCTCTTCTCCTCTCTTCTCTCTCCTCTCTCTCTCCTCTCTCTTCTCTCTCTCTCTCTTCCTCTCTCTTTCTTCTCCTCTCTCTTCCTCTCTCTCTTCTCTTCTCTCTCTTCTCTTCCTCCTCTCTCTCTTCCTCTCTCTTCTCTCTCTCTCTTCCTCTCTCTCTTCCTCTTCTCTCCTCTCTCTCTCCTCTTCCTCTCTCTTTCTTCCTCTCTCTTCTTCTCTCTCTTCTCTCTCTTCTCTTCTCTCTCTTCCTCTCTTCTTCCTCTTCTCTCTCTTCTCTCCTCTTCTTCCTCTCTCTCTCTTCCTCTCTCCTCCTCTTCTCCTCTCTCTTCTCTCTCTCTCTCTCTCCTCTTCCTCTCTCTTCTCTTCCTCTCTCTTCTCTTCCTCTCTCTCTTCTCTCTCTCTCTTCCTCTCTCTCTCTCTCTCATCTCTTTCTCTCCTCTCTTCTCTTCTCTCTCTCTCTTCCTCTCTCTTCTTCTCCTCTCTCTTCTCTTCCTCTCTCTCTTTCCTCTCTCTTCTCTCTCTCTCTCTTCCTCTCTTCTTCTCTTCCTCTCTCTTCTCTTCCTCTCTCTTTTCTCTCTCCTCCTCTCTTTCCTCCTCTTCTCTTCCTTCTCTCTCTTTTCCTCTCTCTTCTCTTCCTCTCTCTCTTCTCCTCTTTCTCTTCTCTCTCTCCTCTCTTCTCTTCTTTTCCTCTCTCTTCTCTTCCTCTCTCTCTCTTCTTCTCTTCTCTTCTTCTCTCTCTTCTCCTTCTTCCTTTCTCTTCTCTTCTTCTCTTCTCCTTCTCTCTCTTCTCTTCTCTCTCTCTTCTCTCCTCTCTCTTCTCTTCTCTTCTCTTCTCTTCTCTCTCTCTTTCTCTTTCTCTTCTCTTCTCTTCTCTTCTCTTCTCTTCTCTTCTTCTCTTCTCTTCTCTTCTCTTCTCTCTCTCTCTTCTCTTTCTCTTCTCTTCTCTTCTCTTCTTCTTTCTCTTGCTCTTCTTCTCTCTTCTCTCTCTTCTCTTCTCTTCTCTCTCTTCTCTCTCTTCTTCTCTTCTCTTCTCTTCTCTTCTCTTCTCTTCTCTTCTCTTCTCTTCTCTCTTTTTAACACGGCTCGCGGGGAGGCGAGTCCAGATTTGCTGGAAATCTGTGCACTCGGCGAGCTCTTTAAAAATGGTTCCTTATTGGTTTTGGAATTATTGCTAATATCGTCAGCGTCACTATCGCCTTTGCCATAACCACAATCATTAATTATATCTTTGATAACAATAATGATTAATGATAATAATAATTTTACTTGATGATAACAAAAGTACTAGCAGCAATAATGAGTATTACTGTTGTTATTATTGTTCTTGTATCTTTATTTCTATTTCTGTTATTATTACGGTTATTACTATTACAACTACTGTTGTTATTATCATTTTTGTTCCTGTTCTTGTTATTATTGGTTCTATTAGTCGACACTTGTCTTATTTTTCATGTGTAAACAATTATTTTTGGAAAAAAAGAAGGAAATATTTTTTTAGATGAAAAGAAATCACATAAAGAAATCGTATGTTATTAAGAACTGTTTTCGAACGTTCTGAAATAGATATTTACCGAAATCTTATAACTGACTGCCGGTAACCAAAGAATTTGTTGAATTGATAAATATTGTGAACTGAGTCTTCGTAAAATTGTTATATGAAGGATAGTGAAATATAAAGTTCAGATATTTGACGAAGTACTGTGTGATTTAGGTTTGTAGATAAAGCATAGTACTTTAGATTTTGAACTCCAATGGATTTCATGGAGGATTTTGCCCTTATAATAATGTGTAGAATAAATTAGAAATGTAAATGTTGAAAGAATTTCATATTGTGGATAAGAAAGATATTTTACTTTAGTTTACCCTGGTAGCTGAGAACTCGAGGGAAAACGGAGCTAATAATTCTAAAGAAAATGAGATATTTTATGCCGAACTAAAGTATTCTAAGAAGCTATTCACATTTTCGTCGCTATATTCTAATAGCACAATTACTTGCCTACCCCTTGCTGAATAATGATTTGGTATTATAGAGTAAGTTTTATTCGTGCCCAGAAGTTTTATATTACCGCAAGAGATCAATAGAAAAAGTTTATACATTACGAACACAATTCATTATTATATCTATTTTATTGATTTCAAGTAACAAGATGAGGAAAAACTATCCTAACTTAAACCATCTCTTTAGGATGTCGTCAGTGTTGCTGAGGTCGTGTGGAATGGGTGGTAGAGGAGTAGGGGGGCCCCGGAGAAGGGGGGGGGAGGTCGTCCCGAGTCGTCTGGTCACTTGCTGGAGATAAGGCACGACCCTGACTGAGGATGCAAACCCCTGTTACGTAATGGAGGCCGGTAATCAGCGCAGGTGCCGTTACTGGGCGGCGGTGATAACGAGGCTCAGTGCCATACGTGTCCACCCCGCCCCCCCAAGTTCTGCTGGATGAGGGGGAGGGTGAGATGGACGATGAGAACGAGTGAATGAGTGAACGAGTGAACGAGTGATGAAAGATGGAGTGGAAATAATGGTGAAAATACAGGATAGGCCAAAGCAAAGAAAGATAAAGATCGTGGGAAGATCATTATGAAAATAAACCAGGAAATAGAACATAGACAAAGGAATGATAAAGATGGAAGCGAGATGGTGATAAAAAAAGAAGTCACCAGAGTGCCATACGACCGTAGCGACGAAAACAACAACCGAGCGATCGAAGAGCAATTCAAATTTTTAATGACCGTTAGCATTTCCGGTGGATTTAATTTATTGTCTTGCCGGCGACGCATTTATTATGTACACCGTGAGAGAGACCTACTTATGTCTACTTGGGTTGATGAGTTTACAAGCCGGCCGTAGCTCGATGTATATTCTATCGATTCCTTGGCTGTCTTCCTGGCCTTTGTCTCTTTGTTAGGATAAGCTGTCTGAATGTAGGGGAAGAGAGAGGGAGAGAGAGAGGGAGAGGGAGAGGGAGAGAGAGAGAGGGAGAGGGAGAGGAGAGGGAGAGGGAGAGGGAGAGGGAGAGGAGAGGGGAAGGGGAGGAGAGAGAGAGAGAGAAAGAGAAGAAAGGAGAGAGAAGAGGAGAGAAAAGAGAGGAGAGAAAGAAAGAAAGAGAAAGAGAAGAGGAGAGAGAGAGAGAAAGAAAGAAAGAGAAAGAGAGAAACACTTGTGAACTCTCGCGCAGTCTCTCTCACTCGTACAACGTAAACAAAGGAAATACAGCAGGAGTTAGATAAAGCGTGAGATTTACTTCATGAGGGAGAAGGGAGAGAGGGAAGGAAGAGAAAGATGGGAGAAGGAAGAGAGGAAGGAAGGAAGGAGTAGGTGAATAAAGCTATAGCTTGTAGGAATAGAGGAAGAGGAAGGCGAAGGGACGGAGGAAGTAAGGTAGAAAGAAACAAGGAAAAGAAGAAACTAAAACAACAAGAACAAGAGCAAGACCGGAGAACTAGAAGAGAGGAGAGGATATCAGAGAGAATTCGAGACGGACAGACACACACACACCGAGACAAGAGAGCTGGAGCAGCCACCGTCCCGGAGCCAAACGCCCAACAAAGCAAAAGCGCCCCTTGTTCCTGGACGGCGACTCGCACCAGTAGGGCTTCGTCGCTTAGGTTAAACTCCCGAAGGTTCAGCCATGAGGAGTGCCAGCGTGATTTGGCCCCGTCGCGAGGTCCGGGTGAGCTCGTGAGGCGCGAGGCGAGGGCGCTGGACGAGTGCGGTGGGTTCTTGGGCGTCTTAGGGGCGGTCGTTAGGGTCTTATTGGTTTGTGTGTGTGTGTGTGTTTGGGAGTGTGTGGGTGGTGCGTGTGTTTGGGGTTGTGTGTGTGGTGAGTGTGTGTGTGTGTGTGTGTGTGTATGTGTGTGTGTGACTGAGTAAGTGTGTGTATGTGTGGATGTGCCTGTGTGTGTGTCTGTTTGTCTGTCGATCTGTCTGTCTGTGTTTGTTGGCATCTATGTATTTTTTATGATTCCGTGTCTGTGTAATTCTGCGTTTGGTATTTCGGACGACGTCAGTATACGAAGAAATCTGTATTCGGAAGGCGAGTGTAATTGATGCATGTTAATGGGACTCACTTCATTATCTGTGGCGCTGAATTTAATGGACTTCAGGTCATGGGAAACATTATCGGAGTATATATTCTCTTCTTGGTTTATACGTATTTGTCGATTTTGTTTTATTGCGTTGGATTCCTCTCTGTATGATGATGACGGATTTGTATTTCAGTCTGGACAGATTTAGGCAAATAGAATTCAGAGGATTCGTATGGTTTAGTATGTATTTTATTCTGATTTGAATTTCTCTCTCTCTCTCTCTCTCTCTCTCTCTCTGTCTCTCTCTCTCTCTGTCTCTGTCTCTCTCTCTCTCTCTCTCTCTTCTCTCTCTCTCTCTCTCTCTCTCTCTCTCTCTCTCTCTCTCTCTCTCTCTCTCTCTCTCTCTCTCTCTCCTCTCCCTCCCTCTCCCTCTCCTCCCTCTCCCTCCCCTCCCTCCCTCTCCTCTCTCTTTATCTGTTTGTCTGTCTCTTTCCGTCCCTTCACTCCCCCCTTCCTCTTCTCCCTTCCACTCTCCCTCTTCATCTCAATCTCCTTCATCGTCCCCCTCTCTCCTTATTTTCTCAGCCCCTCTCTCTCCTCCTTTACCCAGAATATACCTTTTTCAGATGAGATCCCAGATTAAAGATAATGGAGGAATGACAATTTTTTCCCATGCTCTCTCTACCCATTCGGAAATATGTAGAAAGCGGGCGTTTCTTCATGGAAATGTTTAATTATTTTTTTCCTGCAGAAGGCTGTCACTTGCAGAGCTCCGAGGCTGAAAAGTCTTAGATGTTTCTCTCCTCTTGTGGCTCTTGTTGTCCTCTTTTATTATCTTTCGTCGTTAGGGTTGGCTTGATTTTTTTTCTTGTGGTTATTCGTGAGTTTTTTTTTCTTTGGTATTGTCTTTTTTCTCTTCCTTTCCTTTTTCCTCTTACCTTCTGTATTTTCTTTTCTTCCTCCTCCGTCTTCTTCTTTTCCTCCTCCGCATCATTTTCTTCTTCTACTCTTCCTCTTCCTCTTCATCATCTCTTCTTCTTCTTCTTCATCATCTTATCCTTCTCTTCCTCCTCCTCCTCCTCTTCATCATCATCATCTTCCTTTCTTCTTCTACATCATCATCATTATCCTTCTCTTCCTCCTCCTCCTCCTCCTCCTCCTTCCTCCCTTCCCTTCGCCCGGCCGTGCTTACTTGACCTGGCACTCCCTCTGAAGGCGGCACAAGAAGGGCCATCCTCGTGAAGGGCTGCGCCGGGTGCCTCGTTACTCGCGCTTCCTCTCTCTCTCTTCTCCCTTCTCCTCTCTCTCTCTCTCTCTCTCTCTCTCTCTCTCTCTCTCTCTCTCTCTCTCTCTCTCTCTCTCTCTCTCTCTCTCTCTCTCTCTCTCTCTCTCTC
>NW_020869355.1:559327-561827 GCF_003789085.1 Penaeus vannamei | reverse complement strand
CACAAACCAAATACAGACATATATATATATGCCTGAACGAACATAATATCCCTGCAGATGCATATGCGTATAGGCATGCACTGCCACGGACACATACAGACACATACTCGTGCACACATCCGCAGACACACACCAGTAAATGCGACGCCCCCGCCGTCGCCACGAGTCTTGATCACCGACGAATTCCGTGGAAGTCGCCGCGTCGGTGGCGACCGCTTCCGCCCGTCCGATCGCCCTCCAGGTAACGGCGGCGCCTTCGGGATTGATCGGATCTAAATGGCGGGCGATCTGGGTCGGCGACTCCAGTTTCCGCCGCTGAGGCTCGCGAGAGGTGGAGGGAGCTCGGCAGCCGCTGCGGGATCTCGCGTGTAGGCCTACCGTGGTCTCCGAGGGCGTGTGTGGGTGCTCCTGCCGGCGGCGGGAGGATGGCGACGGTCTTAGGTAGATAGTCGGTTGTGTTTTTTCTTCCTTTTCTTTCTCTCTTTTCTTTTCTTTTCGTGTGAGGTGTGCCGAGCGAAGGAAGATGACCGGTCTGTCAGGCTGGAGAAGTTTGCTTTGAGAAAAGTGCCAGTCACGCTTGGAAATTAGGCTAAACCACCTGATTGGATTGATGTAAACGTGCAAGAACGGCCTTCGCTATATATTTATTTTACTCGTGACTGCAGACAATCCGGCAAGTAATTCCCATCAGATAAGTGATTAGGGAGGACGATAATGATCCCCAAAAGGATTTAGTCGATGATTGATAGACTGTTTCATTTGCCGAGTTAATGAAACCCGCTATCGGAACGAGACAATATTAAAGTAATTGCCTATTTCCGCTCCCTTTTTTGCGTTGGAGAGAATGATGTATTGCAGGTCGCTCGAGCAGATTTTGTGTGACATAATATCGCTTAGAATTTAATCAATATTTGGCATTATTGGGGAACATGGAAGAGAGAATGTGGAGGTTAGAGCGTCCATTACTCCGGATATTGTTATAGAAAAAGTGCCATGTTTATAGCTTCTTCAAGATTTAATGCAGGTACTGGATCGTCATTAAGGAAACGAAAGGGATTACAAAAGACAGAGAATGATGATTAATTGATAGTTGATAATCCAAGTCAGTCATTTTCATATATGTCAATCATTGAATATGTATTTGAGATGTATATTATAGGTACGTATGCTATATATGTTCCATTTTAATCCATTAGAAAATATAGTTTTTTAAAAGCAGTTTTTTGACGTGTATTTCGGTAGTTTCTGGATAAATCTGATGCGGAAGTCCCTGGCGACCATAAGCCTATAAGGAGGCTCTTTCGCTACAAAGGCATTGAAAGGTCATTCGGCTGATGCTCGTGGCATGCAACAACCATACTGGACGGCTGTCTAAACTGTTGCATCCTGTAGTTACCTTTTATGTTTGAGCGATAACCCAGGGACAGGAGGGATTCGGGCGCGAGGCTAAGTCGTAACAGTCGTTTTATGGCGGTTAACTTGGCCTGGAAGTCACTCGGCACTCACTCAAGTAAGCAGCTTTATCAGGAGGAAAAAAGGGGAAATGATAACCCTCTTCTCTCCTCCATTCTCTCCGACCCCAAAAAATATTCCTTCATTTGGGCAACTCAAGAGGGTCACGTTATTTCGAGAAAAAAAAAGGAGAAGGAAAGAGCGATTCCCGAATTCCAAGTCGAGATCCGTTTTCTCTCACTCACTCGTTCCTCCTCCGCCTTCATTGGTCGTTGACTCATCGGGTCTGCCTTTAGTCAGTGGGAATTCCTTGTGTCGAACGGGGGCTCGCGCAGACCTTGAGAGCGAAAATCCTATTCCTAATGCCTTCTTGATGCACCCTTAGCGGATTTTTTGAGGTGTATTTTCGGCGCTGAAGGTAAGGGGCCAAAGGGTGCATTCTGAGTTAGTAATGTGTCTGCTCGGGCGAGTGTTGGCGCTTTACGGAGCATGGGGACTGGGTTGCCTTTTGCCTGACGGAGTTGTGGTTCGCCAAAGTAAGTGGTTGAGGTTGTCTACGTTCTAGGGGGGGTGTCATCTCCTTCGTGGTGGGGGTTGGGGGTCGGGAGAGGGTGTCTTCGGCTGTCTTGGTCTCCGTTGGGTGTCGAAGAACAGTTGTCAGTCAAGAGATGCGAAGGTGGGCAAACTTTTATGTAAACGTGTTGCAGAGAGCGACGTTTTTATTTTCAGTGGAAAAAATTACCCATTTTGGAGGAAAATCCTGAGGCAAAGACGTGGCCCGTTGTCACGTGGGGTAATCAGCCTGTTTGGGAATGTTTACCACGAGTTTAAACGTATTACGCCTCGCACTCGATCGAGCAGTCGTCGCGGCGGTGGGTGAAGAGCAGCCATGTTGAACTTCCCATGATGCTTTGCGCTCTCAAATCAATAGCGCCGGGTGAGGCCGCTCTGGCCTTCAAAAACATGGAGTTGGCCCCAGAACGTGCGCTGGAGGTGTTGGTGGTGCTCCTCGCTTCACGTGTTGGCTTATCCTGCGATCCAAGGAGCC
>NW_020869355.1:529327-546827 GCF_003789085.1 Penaeus vannamei | reverse complement strand
ACTGGTCCGTAGTGTGTTAAAGTCGCTAATTGCCCAATTAGTCTTGCCGGCACTGGCACTGGCGAGGAGGAGGAGGAGGAGGAGGCAGAGGCGGCGGTGGTGGTGTCCCCCCCCCCTCGCTCCCTCCCATTCTCCCTCGCTCGCTTCCTTTTCCTTTTTCCTTTTTGCGCTTTTTACGCCCCTTCTCTTATTCCTCGTCTCCTCCCTCCCTCCTGTCCCCTCCCACTCCTTCGCCCCCTTTAGTTCGCTTCCTCCCCTTTCTTCCTCCATCACCCCATTCCCTTCTTCCCTTCGCTCCCTCTCCCCTTCTCCCTCCCTCGCTCATTCACCCTTCTTCCTCCTAGCCCTCTCTCCCCTTCTTCCCTCTCGTCCCTCCCCTTCTTCCTCCCTCGCCCCTCCCTCCTTCTTCCCCCTTGCCCCTACCCCTTCCCTCCCTGGCCCCCCCTTGCCCTTCCCTGGGCCCCTTCCTTTGCCGATCCATGGCCTACCGGAAAGCGTCCCCCCTCCCCTCCCCCCGCCTCTGTAAGCGAAGGGATGACCCGGCGCGCCCTAACCTTCAAATTCTAAAAATGTCGTAAAAGTGTCGTAAAGCTGATCAATAGAAAAAAAATACTTCTGATGAGAAGTATGGATGTAAAAAGATGCGTAGGCCTATCACTTGATTAGATAGATCTTGGCAATCGTTGATATTTAATCGTCAGTCGTCAATGATAACATCGCTTGATAAATAGGTCGTGCCAAGTTTGACGAATAAGAATCCAAATCGCTTAAAAAGGGTTGATAATTAAGAATAGGTGTAGTAAAAAGGTCAGCAAGCGAGGATTGAGAACACGTGTCCCCAAGATTTTTCAACCGATAGAACCCACCTGTGACCATGGCAGCTTAGATTTCGTTGTTTAGTCATTTAATTAAGAAGCGTTCGGAGCTAGGAAGTGTAGGCCTAGATTGATTCAGAGGTAATAAATGAATTACTTGTAATGTAAGTTTTTAAATTAATGAGTGCTGTTTGAATGTTTGTTGGAAGTTATTGATATTCTCCAAGGAAGCATGGCAGATGAAATGGCCTATGAGGTTGAGGGTCTTAAAAGGGGGTCTTACAAACATGGCACATGAAATGGCTTATGATGTTGAGGGTCTTTAAAGGGGGTCTTACGGGGAATAATGCGTCCGACAGGTAAGCCTATAGACAGCTGGTGTTCACGAGGGCGACTTCACGTGAAAGAGACCCTGTCAGATCACCAGAGAGCACCGGTGGAGTTCGCGAGCACCGGAATGCCCCCGGAATATGCGACACGGGAAGACGAGATCGGCGACAGGGCGCGTCTCGAGTGGCAGCGGCGGCAGGGCCTTCGCGAATTGGCTCGGGATTCGCGGACCGGAAGTAGGCTTTGCGGGTTTCCGGGTCCGCGGGTTTTGGGGGGAGGCTTTTTTATCGTGCAAAATGTGATTGGGTGGTCTTGCGTGGCATTGTTGTTATTCTTATTATTGGTGTTTAATTTTTTTTATTATCATTATTACCGTCATCACTATTATCATCATCATCCCCCACATCATCTCTATCATCATCATCATCATCATCATCATCACCATCACCATCACTGCTATTTACATCAGTATCATTGTTATACTTACTAGTAATGTCGTGCTAGATTATCCATTCATGTGTATACGAGTGTGTGTGTGTGTGTATGTAAGTGAAACGGAGAAAGAAGAAAGGCAGAATGAGAAACAGAAAAAAGAAAGGGAGGAGAACTGTTAGCGCTGGATTAACAGGTCTTCCGCCAAGTCAATAAAAGTGCATTATGGGGAAAAGGTGAAAAATTGCAGCGGTAGAGATATGTGGGCGTGTGTGTGAGAAAGAGAGGGAGGGAGGGAAGGAGGGAGAGAGAGAGGGAGGGAGGAAAAGGGAGAGAGAGAGAGAGGGAGGGAAAGGAAGAGAGAGGGAAGAGGAGAGTGGTGAGGGACGGAGGGCGAGAAAGGAGGGAGGGAAGGGGAGAGAGAGGGAAGGAGAAAAGGGAAGAGAGATGGAGGGAAAGGGAGACAGAGCGAGGGAGGGAAAGTGAGAGAGAGCGAGAAAGAGAAAAGAGAGTGAGGGAGGGAAAGGGAGATATATCTTGGGAGGGAAAGGGAGAGAGAGAGAGAAAGAGAAAAGAAAGGGAGAGCGAGGGCACTGAGGCCCGGACGAACATCCGGGTCTCCCTCGGGAGTTGCCAAAAGAGCACCAGGGGAGAAAATGCGAGGAATCGCGGCGGTAAAATATTTTCAGCCAACTTGATAATTTCTTTGGCAACAGTGTGCAAACTTCGGGTGTTTAGTGTTTGGTCCCGAAACAAACTTGGTCGGGCCGCGCAGTTTGGCCGGGCTGTTTAGGCGGATGTGTGCGGGCGGGGAGACAAGTTCGCCAGACTCGGTTTTGCCATCATTTTCCGCCGCCGGAGGTCCTGGTGGGCGCGGGTTGCCTCGGCGGGTTTCCTGCGGGCCGCTTCCGGGGCCGGGGACGCAGGGTTAGCCACACGGCACCTCGTACCTTCGCTCGACTTATACCTACAGCCAGACCCATATTCATGTCCATATTTCCACTTCCACTTATACGCACTCCTACACCCACACTCACACCCTCAGCCAGACCCGCACTCACACCCTCTGCCAGACCCACACTCACGCCCACAGACAGACCCACACTCACGCCCACAGACAGACCCACACTCACGCCCTCAGCCAGACCCACACTCACGCCCACAGACAGACCCACACTCATACCCACACTCACACCCACACTCATACCCACACTCACACCCACACTCACACCACTACCCACACTCATACTCACAACTCCACTCATACCTTTGCACTCAAACTCACACTCACTCTCACACCACCACTTACACCCACACCTATCACCCCCGTTATCAGTGAAAAGACGCCATGGTAAGTGCAATTAGCATTGATTTACATTAATCAAGGAATCTATATATGGTCACGAATCTACCGTCGCTAATAATACCGATTTTTTTTTCCTCACGAACAATCCCCGGCTCTAAATCGGCGGTTCTCCCTCGCTTCGAATCGGGCCAACGAGACGGGCGCCGAAAAAAAAGAGAAAAAAATGCACCTGGAGTTTCATTTTACGGGAAAATCGGCGGCCGGAATGGCGACTGGAAATCGACGCGTCCTTTTTATAAGCCCGAGTCCATTTTCGCCGCGTCATAAAACCCTTAGTCGGTGAAGAAGAGAAAGAAGAAGAAGAGAAAGAAGAGGAGGAGGAGGAGGAAGAAGAGGAGGAAGAGGGAAGAAGAAGAGAAGAAGAAGAAGAAGTGAGGAAGAAGAAGAAGAAGGGTGAGGAAGAAGAAGAAGAAGAAGAAGAAGAAGAAGGGTGAGGAAGAAGAAGAAGAAGGGTGAGGAAGAAGAAGAAGAAGGGTGGAGGAAGAAGGAGAAGGAGAAGGAGAAGGAGAAGGAGAAGGAGAAAGGAGAAGGAGAAGGAGAAGGAGAAGGAAGAAGGAGAAGGAAGAGAAGAAGAAGAAGAAGAAGAAGAAGAAGAGAGAAGAAGAAGAAGAAGAAGAAGAAGAAGAAGAAGAAGAAGGAGAGAAGAAGAAAAAAGAAAAAGAAAAAAGAAAAAGAAAAAGAAGAAGAGAAGAAGAAGAAGAAGAAGAAGAGGAGGAGGAGGAAGAGGAAGAAGAAAAAAATGATAAGATGAAGAAGAAAAATAATAAGAAGAGGAAGAGGAAGAAGAAGAAGAAAGGAAGGGAAGGTACATTGAGGCGGAAGGAGGGAGGGTTAGGTGTATGTGGCATCTCGAAGGCGCCGCCAGATTGCCGCTTGCTCATAAGGTTCCCGATTTTGAAAAACGGGAGAGGAGGGAGGGGAAGGAGAGGAGGGAGGAAGGGTGGGGAGGGGGAGGGGGTCAGTCGCTTGTCTTGCTCCCTACGCCCTGTCCCCATCCTCCCTCCTCTTTCTTTTTTTTTGGGGGGTCTATCTACGCTTCTTTTTTAGTTTTTTTTATTGTTTATTTCTTTTTATAGTTTTTTTTTAGTTCGTTTTATCTCCTGTGTTGTTATTTCTTTTTTTTTCTCGTTCTTTCTTGTTTAGCTCTGTCTTCTGTTTCAATTTGATCGGTTCTGTTTCTGTTTCTCTCTCTCTCTCTCTCTCTCTCTCTCTCTCTCTCTCTCTCTCTCTCTCTCTCTCTCTCTCTCTCTCTCTCTCTCTCTCTCTCTCTCTCTCTCTCTCTCTCTCTCTCTCTCTCTCTCTCTCTCTCTCTCTCTCTCTCCTCTCTCTCTCTCTCTCTTCTCTCTCTCTGATCCTCTCGAATTCTCTCTCGATTTCGAATTATATGTTTCACTTTGGACAAACTCTTTCATCTCTCTTCCCCTTTCATCATTTTCTCTCTCCTCTTTATTCGGTCTTTCTCTCTTGCTCCGGTCTGATAATTTGGTCCTTCCTCTGTTGCCATCTTCTTTCTCTTCTTCTCCATTCCTTTCGACGCTCCTCTCATTTAGTCCTTTCCTTTTTCCTTCTTTATTTTCTCTCTCTCTCTCTCTTCTCTCCTCTCAGTCTCTCTCCTCTCTCCTCTCTTCCTCTCATTCTCTCCTCTCTCCTCTCTCATCTCTCTTCCCCTTTCATCATTTTCTCTCTCCTCTTTATTCGGTCCTTTCCTCTCTGCTCCGGTCTGATAATTTGGTCCTTCCTCTGTTGCCATTTCTTTTCTTCTTTCTCCATTCCCTTCGTACGCCCCTCTCATTTAGTCCTTTCCCTTTTTCCTTCTTTATTTTCTCTCTCTCTAATCCTCCCGTTTTGGCATTTCCCTGTTTAGCCATTTCCATTCTCCTCCTCTTTGTTCCTTTTGGGTTTTCTTCGTGTGTTTTTTTTCATTTGCTTATCACGTATTTCTCTTCATGTTGGCATTTATTATTTTCCTCTTCATTGGCTTATTTCTCTCTCCTCTTTGTCATTTTCTTTTCACTTCTTCCTTTCTCTTTCTCCCCTTTTTTAGTCCTTTTACATCAGTCATTTTCTGTCTTCTTTTGTCCTTTTTCCACTCCTCTCATTACGCCGTTCCCATCCTTCCTTTCTTTAGCCCTTTCTTCTCCCCTCCGATTAAGTCATTTCCCCATCTTCCTCTGACCTGAACTACCCCCTCCCTCCCCTCCCTCTCCCTATTGCCCCAACCTCCCCTCTGACGTTAACTACCGTCCCCTCCTCCCTCTTCCACTCCCCCTGACCTTAACCAACACCCCTCTCTCCCCCTTCCTCCCCCGCCTCCCCTCCCCTCCCCTCCCCCCTCCCTCACCCCCTCCCTCCCCCCCTCCCTATTGCCCGTACCTCCCCTCTGACCTTAACTGCCCCCTCCCCTCCCCTCCCCTCCCCCCTCCCACCGTCTCAGGCGAGGGGAAAATTAAGCCGTCACCTTGAGGGTAGAGGGCAGTGACCACCTCCGCCCCTCCCAATCAATAGCCTCTGTTGACGGTGACTCCCAGGGCCTCGTGGGTAGGGGGGGAGGGGGTGCCTGGCCTCCGTCTCTCTTGCGACCCGCTGGCACCTCCTTCTCCTCGCCTTGGTATCTCGCTTCTGTGTGAATACTTTGTTTTTTTTTCTTTGTGTTTTTGGTTGGTTGTCTGTCAGTCGGTCTTTCTTTTATTTCTGTCTCTTTCTGTCTTCTGATTTTCTCTCTCTCTATGTGTCGTTCCATCCTTCCAATCCTCCCTCATTTCTTCTCCTCCTTCCTCCCTCCTTCACTTCCCCTCCTCCATTTCACTCGTGGCACCCACTGACCTACGAGGACAGGAACTTGGGCGTGGGGGTTAGAGGGTCTTTCTGGCACTCCTTCGCTGCCCGGGACCAAGCACTCGTATCCAGCCAGCGGAATAACGTCACTGTCGTAGTTACTTCTCTTGCACGGACTCGTTTTCTGGAGGGAATAATTACTTAGACGCACTGCTTGCTCTACTGTCGATGGGAATAATCTGATTAGGTTTTGTGCGTGCGTGCGTGTGTGTGTGTGTGTGGTGTGTGTGTGTGTGTGTGTGTGTGTGTGTGTGTGTGTGTGTGTGTGTGTGTGTGTGTGTGTGTGTGTGTGTGTGAGAGAGAGGAGAGAGAGAGAGAGAGAGAGAGAGAGAGAGAGAGAGAGAGAGAGAGAGAGAGAGAGAGAGAGAGAGAGAAGAGAGAGAGAGTGGAGAGAGGGACACGGGAGAGGAGACAAAGAAAGAGAGAGAGGTGGAGAGAGAGAGAGAGAGTCCGTCGTTTCCCAAGTTCGTTCTCTCCCATGGCGACTTCCGGTGTGCGTTTTCTTCTGATTTTCAGTATTTGTGGACGCCTTTGTGCCTCTGCAGGATTAGACTGTTGATTAGGCTTTCCCCTCGTCTTGAAATTCATTTATAAACCATACACGTCGCGGCGCCCTCTTGCTGCGCGAGGTGTCTCCCCTCGTGTCCTTTGTCTGCCTTTCTCTTGCTTGGCATTTCGGAATGTTCTTGCTTGCTTTCTTTCCGTTTCTCTTCTGTTCTGTCTTCTCTTTTCTTCTTTCTCTCATCTCTCTTTTCTCTCTTTCTATTTCTCTCTTTCTCTCTCTTTCTCCTCTTTCTCTCTCTCTCTTCTCCTCTCTCTTCTCTCTCTCTCTCTCTCTCTCTCTTCTCTCTCTCTCTCTCTCTCTCTCTCTCTCTCTCTCTTCTCTCTCTCTCTCTCCTCTCTCTCTCTCTCTCTCTCTCTCTCTCTCTCTCCTCTCTCTCTCTCTCTCTCTCTCTCTCTCTCTCTCTCTCTTCTCTCTCTCTCTCTCTCTCTCTCTCTCTCCCTCTCTTCTCTCTCCCTTCTCTCTCTCTCCTCTCTCTCTCTCTCTCTCTCTCTCTCTCTCTTCTCTCTCTCTCTCTCTCTCCTCTCTCTCTCTCCCTCCTCTCCATTCCCTCCCTCCTCCTACCTCCTACCCCCTACCTCACCTCTCCTCCCTTCCCCAACTTCTTCTCCCTCTCTCCTCCTTCCCCCGCCTCTCCCTCTCCCACTCTCAACCTCTCCCTTCCTCCCTTCCCTCCCTCTCAAAAGGTATAAATATTTGTGGAAGTATCACGTGGATATAAAAAGAGAATACGTGGCGCATATACCTCTACATTTCCGGGTAAACTTCTTGGGCGTCTCCATGGGTAAGCGGCGGCGAAGTTAACGAAACAAACAAACAAACAAACCGAGAATGTTTCGTAAGTAGACCGTCGCCACTCTTAATCGCCGCGTCGCTTGTGACCTGAAACCTCTTCCAGGTCAAAGGTTCTTAAAGGTTTCACTTAAGAAGTTACGCACACAGGTCTCGCACAAGGAGCTGCTCAAATCTGTTGGTTAAGAGCTCGCGCGGGGTTTCTCTGGCCAGACCGAAGGGTATTTGATGTCCGAAGTTTTTGCTTCTTTTTAGACTTGGTGTGTGTTTTTTGTTTTTTTGTTTGTTTGTTTTGGTTGCGGAGGTTTCATCGCGAGCGCACGTACACACGGACACATACATGGGCTCGTTCGCTCGTTCTTGGGTCTTGGGTTTCGTGAAGGCGTTTGGCTCCTTGGGGGGGGGGCTCTGGGCTGTGGGTCTTGTTTGCGGGTGGAGGGAAGGAGGAGTGAGAGCGTGTGTGTGTGTGAGAGAGAGAGAGATAGTGAGGGAGTGAATATGTGAGCGAGTGTGTGTGTATGATTCATGTGTGTGTGTTTATATTACTACTACCACTACCACTACTATACTACTAACTACTTACTACTACTTCTTACTTCTACTACTACTACTTCTACTTCTACTTCTACTACTTTACTTCTACTTCTACTTCTACTTACTACTACTACTACTACTACTACTACTACTACTACTACTACTACTACTACTACTGCACTACTACTACTACTACTACTTTTACTACTTTCTACTACTTTCTACTACTTCTACTACTTCTACTGCTACTACTACTACTACTACTACTACTACTACTACTACTACTACTACTACTACTACTACTACTACTACTACTACTACTACTACTCTTCTACTACTGCAACTACTACTTCTACTACTTACTACTACTACTACTACTACTACTTACTACTACTACTCTACTACTACTACTACTACTACTAACTACTACTACTACACTACTAACACCTGCTACTTTACTATTTACTACTACTACTACTTACTAACTACTCTACTACTGCTGCTGCTACTACTACTATTACTAATACTGCTATTGTTTTTATTGTTATTGTTATTATTATGAATAATAATGATAATTGATATAATGTTAATGATAACACTAATAATGATAATTATTGTTATTATTATTATTTATAGTTTTATTATTATTTCTGTCGCCAGTTCATTTGTTATTGATGCTGTTGCCTTGAAATGTTACTGATATCAGTACCGCATCCCCCGTACTGCCTTCCAGTTTTCCGATATTTGATTGACCTCTTTGATATCATATCATTCACAATGACCATTTGACCTTACATATTCTTCTATTCATCTTCATCATCACGAAAAATGACCATTTTAGATATTCTTTTAATCATCATCATCATCACAATGACCATTTGGACCTTGCATATTCTTTTATTCATCTTCATCATCGCGACAATGATCGCTAGATATTCTTATTCATTTTCATCGCGACAATGACAATTTTGGACCTTACATATTCTTCTATTCATCTTCATCATCGCGACAGTGATCATTTGGACCTTGCATATTCTTCTATTCATCTTCATCATCGCGACAATGATCATCTAGATATTCTTTTATTCATTTTCATCATCGCGACAGTGATCATTTGGACCTTACATATTCTTTTATTCATCTTCATCATCGCGACAATGATCATTTCGACCTTACATATTTCTTTTTATTCATCTTCATCATCGCGACAGTATGAATCATTTTGGACCTTGCATATTCTTTTTATTTCATCTTTTCATCGCGACAGTGACCATCTAGATATTCTTTTATTCATTTTTTCATCATCGCGACAACCATTTAGACTTTTATTCATTTTCATCGCCGCGACAGTATGACCATCTAGATATTCTTTTATTCATTTTCATCGCGACAATGACCACCTAGAATTTTTCTTTTATTCATTTTCATCATCGCGACAATGACCATCTTAGATATTCTTTTATTCATTTTTATCGCGACAATGAACATTTAGATATTCTTTTATTCATTTTCATCGCGACAATGACCATTTAGATATTCTTTTATTCATTTTCATCGCGACAATGACCACTTAGATATTCTTTTAGACAATGACCATTTAGATATCTTTTTATTCATTTTCATCGCGACAATGACCACTAGATATTCTTTTATTCATTTTCATCGCGGACCATCTTAGATATTCTTTTATTTCATTTTCATCGCGACAATGACCACTTAGATATTCTTTTATTCATTTTCATCGCGACAATGACCACTTAATATTCTTTTATTCATTTCATCGCGACAATGACCACTTAGATATTCTTTTATTCATTTTCATCGCGACAATGACCATTTAGATATTTTTATTTCATTTTTCTTTTCATCGCGACAATGACCACTTAGATATTTCTTTTATTCATTTTCATCGCGACAATGACCACTTTGATATTCTTTATTCATTTTCATCGCGACAATGACCATGATATTTTATTCATTTCATCGCGACAATGACCAAGGATATTCTTTTATTCATTTTTTCACGCGCACAATGACCATCTAGATATTCTTTTATTCATTTTTTCATCGCGATGACCACTTATTCAATTCGCGACAATGACCACTTAAATATTCTTTATTCATTTTCATCCCATCGCGACAAATACCATCTAGATATTTCTTTTATTCATTTTCATCGCGACAATGACCATTTTTAGATATTTCTTTTATTTCATTTTTCTTTCATCATCGCGACCAATGGAACCACTTAAATTATTTCTTTTATTCATTTTTCTTCATCATTCGGCGGACAATGGACCATTTAGATATTCTTTTATTCAATTTCAATCGCGCAATTGACCACATTTAATATTCTTTTATTCCTTTTTTTCATCATTCCCGACAATGATCATTTAGATAATTCTTTACTCATTTTTCATCACGCGGCCGGCACGTTATTCAGGCATTTCCCTTCACCCGGGAGCAGATGGCCGAAATTTGCCTGGGCCAGCGTAAACATTTGGAATCTTTCCGCTTCAGGGTTAAGGGGGTTTCCGGGGGGGGGGGGGGGGGGGGGCGAGCGATAACCAGGAGGCTTAGGTAGATGGCTCTATGGAATATGGAGATTACTTCTCATTTGCATAATTCTTGGGGTATGCAGATATGTATATGCATTACTGACTTTGGCTTTTTTTTTTCTCTCTTGTCTCTTCTCTTCTTGCAGCGTACCGTGTCGCTTAGTTTGCTTTGTGCCTGCCGCAACCGCCGCCGTGCGGCGTGTGCGGTGGAGCTGGGTGAGTCGGGTTTTCCGTACGACGGTCGGGCTCTAACGGGGGAGGGCGGATCGGGTAGGACCATGCAGGCCAGGTGGCGACGGGCCGAGGGGGGGGAGCGACTGGGCGGGGGTCGCAGTCAATCGTGTCGGGGTCGAAGGATTGTTGTGTTTTTTCGTTTGTATGTTGTTTTGACGGTCTGTTTTTTTAAAAAGGGTGGGTTGGTGGTTGTGGGTTTGCAGGATGGTGGGAGGAGGGGAGGCGGGGGATGGGAGTTTATGGGGAGTAGGGGTTATTTGTGTGTATCTCTCTTCTTTTTCCTTCTCACCCTTTTCCTTTTCCTCTCTCTCTTCTCTCTCTTCTCTCCCTCTCTCTCTCTCTCCTCTCTCTCTCTCTCTCTCTCTCTCTTCTCTCTTCTTTCTCTCTCTCTCTCTCTTCTCTCTCTCTCTTCTCTCTCATCTCTCTCTCTCTCTCTCTCTCTCTCTCTTCTCTTCTCCTTTCTCTCCTCTCTCTTCTCTTCCTCTCTCTCTCTCTTCCTCTCTCTCTCCTTCTCTCTCTCTCTCTCTCTCTCTTTCTCTTCTCTCTCTCTCTCTCTCTCTCTCTCTCTCTCTTCTCTCTTCTCTCTCTCTCTCTCTCTCTCTCTCTCTCTCTCTCTCTCTCTCTCTCTCTCTCTCTCTCTCTTCTCTCTCTCTCTCTCTCTCTCTCTTGGAGGAAAACTCATTTATTCACTTCGGTTGATTACTATTTTGATAATAGTTGTCTAGTTACTTTGATTATTTATTTATTGGATTTTCATATACATTTATTAATTCAGTTTGTTTTGCTTATATCATTCAGAAGGTCATCGTTTCATTAATTTTATAAGATTCCTAGTTATTTTCCGATTACTTGTTCCTGTAGAAAGTCCGTCATCTAAAGTGCCCTGCATCAGCACCAGTATTATGCCGTGGTTGGAGGTCTTAGTAATCAGTATCGATCTTCAGTTGTTTTTGGTGCATTGTTGCGGTTAGGCGGGCGGGCGCGCGCGTTGTAAGGTCTCTCGCTGTGCGGGTCTTTCTCTCTGTCTGTCTGTCTGTCTCTGTCTCTGTCTTTCTGTCTCTCTCTTCTTCTCTTCTTTCTTTCTCTTCTCGCTTCTCTGCTCTCTTCTCTTCTCTCTCTCTCTCTTCTCTCTCTCTCTCTTCTCTCTCTCTCTCTCTCTCTCTCTCTCTCTCTCTCTCTCTCTCTCTCTCTCTCTCTCTCTCTCTCTCTCTCTCTCTCTCTCTCTCTCTCTCTCTCTCTCTCTGGGGGGGGGGGGGGGTACGTTTATAGCGCGAGTTGTTTGTTGTTTTTTCAGTAGATGGTTTTGGCTTGGTTAAAAGGTCGAGCTTCAGAGCTAACAGACAGACAGACAGACAGACAGACAGAA
This sequence comes from Penaeus vannamei, assembly GCF_003789085.1. Classification (NCBI taxonomy): domain Eukaryota; kingdom Metazoa; phylum Arthropoda; class Malacostraca; order Decapoda; family Penaeidae; genus Penaeus; species Penaeus vannamei. Next base: position 535,003 of record NW_020869355.1, on the reverse strand, counting down.
AGACAGAGGCCGACAGACCAGACAGTCTTTCACTCAGTCAGGACGATCACGCAACAATAGTTCATTTTGGTGAGTGGCTATTTGAGTGTCTGCTGGAAAGAGCAACCTTAAACGTGCACCGATTCAAGGCATTCCACACTGTACATAATCCATTGGGCGTTTTATTTACTCGCACCCTTTCTCTCCTTTCCCGTCCCTCCTCCCCTCTTCTGTTTTCTCCTACCTTCCCCACGTTTTCCCTTCTCTTCCTCTTCTCTTTCCACTACCCTCCCTTCCCTTTCCCCATTTCCCCTCATCTTCCACTTCTCTTCCCTTGCCTTCTCTCCCCTTCTCTTCCCTTTATCTTCCAATTTACTTCTTTCCCCTCCCCTCCATTTTCCTTCCTTCCCCTTCCTATCCCTTCCCTTCCCTTTTCCCTTCCCTTTCTCTTCCCTCCCCCTCCCCCTTCCCCTTCCCCTTCCCTCCTCCTTCCTTTCCCCCATTCCCCCTTTCCCCTTTCCCCTTTCCCTTTCCCCTTCCCTTCCTTCCCTCCTCCTTCCCTTTCCCTTTCCCCCTTCCCTCCCCCTCCCCCTTTCCCTTCCCTTCCCTTCCCCTTCCCCTTCCCCTTCCCCTTCCCCTTCCCCTTCCCTTCCTCCTTCCCTTCCCCCTTCCCCCTTTCCTTCCCCCTTCCCCTTCCCCTTCCCTTCCTCCCCTCCCTCTCCCCCCTCCCCCCATTCCCGGATTCTTTCGATATTCCAAACCCGAACCCATACCGGAAGGGATTACTGAAATAGGTAATAGGGCCTGTGGGCGAGCCTGATTACGCGTAGCCGGGTGGAGGAGGTCGCTGGTGCTGGGTAATTGGGATTTTTAAATTATTTGGACTTTTTTGTTGTTGTGTGTGTGTGTTGTGTGTTGTGTGTTTTTGTGTGTGTTGTGTGTGGTGTGTGTGTGTGTGTGTGTGTGTGTGTGTGTGTGTGTGTGTGTGTGTGTGTGTGTGTGTGTGTGTGTGTGTCCCCAAAATCGGCGGTAAATTAATTGCGAGAATGTCCTCTTTTTTATGTCGCGAGTAAATGGATTCGTCAAGCAAATCCACGAGGTTTTTAAAAAAAATGTGTAGCCACATGACGAAGATTTTAATGGTTTTCTTATTATTATTTTTATTTTTTATTTTTTTTTTTTTTGGGGGGGGGAGGGTGTTTTAGGGTTTCTTGTGTGGTTGTGGATCGGACAGCCATCGGACTTGTGTGAACACGACCCACGAAACAAAAGTCATCATCGTTATTATTAGTAGTAGTAGTAGTATACTATTACTCCTCCTACTACTACTACTCTCTTCCTGCTGACTACTTACTACTACTACTACTACTACTACTACTACTACTACTACTACTACTACTACTTACTACTACTACTACTACTACTACTACTACTACTACTACTACTACTATACTACTACTACTACTACTACTACTCTACTACTACTACTACTTACTCACTTACTTACTACTACTACCTACTACTACTACTACTACTTTACTATTACTACTCCTCCTCCTCCTCCTCCTCCTCCTCTCTCCTCCTCCTCCTCCTCCTCCTCTCCTCCTCCTCCTCCTCCTCCTCCTCCTTCTCCTACTCTTCCTCCTCCTCCTCCTACTACTACTACAGCAAGTACGATTTTTGTTATTATTCATTATAATTACTATTACATTATCTTGCCTCTAGCTGTACTGTAAAGGAAATTGTGCAAAGATTCTTTGTGTTTGTTCTGGCACCTGGTTCTGATGTTTGCCGTATTAGAATTAATTAATAATTAAATGTGATCGCAACTACGCAGTTCCACTACAGATGGCAGTAACATCACCTTATTTTTTTTTTTTTTTTTTTGCCCCGGTATCTCCATCTGTTATCGCAGCGCCGCCCATCCGTGGAGCAGCGTGGGTCAGCCCTGCAGGAGGAGGCTGGCCAGCGGCGGGAGGTCAATATGAGCGCCGTCGTCCTCTGCGATGGGCGCGGGCGGGCGGGCGATGGGAAGGGCGGCAGCGGACACTTGATGATCAACGTGATGGGCGGGAGAGGGAGGGGGAGGGGGGAAGGAGGGGTAGGTAGGGGGGGGGAGCGAGAGGAGATCACCACGTGCAGATGCTGGAGGCTGCCGTTGCCATGACGACCACGCCGGCTGCGCGGTTTGAGGAGGAGCTTCATGTGCAGGATGGCTGGGGACTAGGCGCTAGGGGGGGGGGGATGGGTCCGAGGCTGGGCGGTAGATCCTCAGGCTGGGCTCTGGATAGGCTGAGAGGCAGGCAGATGGCAGGCAGGCAGGCAGGCAGGCAGCAGCAGCAGGCAGACAGACAGACAGACAGACAGACTGAAAGACAGACAGACAGACAGACTGACTGACTGACTGACTGACTGACAAATAGGTAGGTAGACAAAGAACACATACACACTCACGCACGCGCAGATAGCTGGACAAACAGACAGAAAGACGAAGCTTAAATTCAGAAAAAAAAACTTCATCATTATATTCTCTTGGAAGAGATATAAGAGGGAAAAATCAGGGTAGATAGAGATGATATTGTTTTTGAAAAGGGAAACGACGACGGAAAGGTTGAAGTGGACGGGGAGGGGGGAAGGGGTAGGGAAGGGGTGAGGGGGGAGTTGTGGGTCGCTTCGTGTACGAGTGGGAAGGCGAGAGGGAGAAGAGGGGAAGAGGGGATGGGGGAAGGGGAATTGGCATCGCGAACGAAGGAATGGGGCTGTAGAAAGGAGTGGATGGGGAAGGACGTTTGCGTGGAAGGGAGGACTGAAAGGGAGGGGGAAAAAGGATAGTGGTTGGGGAGGAGTGGGGGAAGTTTATTAGCCTCGTGGACGGAGGGGGGGAAAGGGGAGGGGAATGGGCATGAGGGTTGGGAAGGGGAAGTTTAGAGCATCGCGGGAAGTGGAGGCGGAGGGAAGGGGAAGTTTAGCGTCATGGAAGAAGGGGAGGGGAAAAAAAGGGGAGTTGGAGGGAGAGGGGAATAGTGGTTAGGGAGGGATGGGGGCAGTTTAACGTCATGGAAGAAGGGGAGGGGAGGGAAAGCATCATGGACGAAGTGGGGAGAGCTGCGAGGGAGGGGAAAGGGAAGGGGAAGGATGAGAGAGAGGGAGAAAGGGAGAGCTGCGTAGGAGAGCGAGAGAAGGGAAAGGAATGGGGAAGGAGAGGAAGGGAGAGCTGCGTAGGAGAGGCGAGAGAAGGGGAATGGAAGGGGAGATGAGAGAGAGGGAAAAGGGAGAGGAGGAACGAGAGAGGGGAAAGGGAAGGGAAAGGATGAGGGGGAGAGAGGGAGGAGGGGAGAAGAGGGGTTCGGGGCAAGTAACAGAATTAAGACATTTGCATTTTAACGTATGTAGCGAGCGTGAATGGCGGGAAGGGGAATGAAAAAATGCAAATTCCCCCGATCTCGTACACGCAGATATTTCGGCGGAGGCGAGGCCGCGGGAAGGGGGCGGGGCCTTTTATGGCTGTTCTTCTGTGTGGTTTGTCTTCGGGTGTTAGTTTTTTTTTTTTTTTTTTTTTTTTTTTTTTTTTTGGGGGGGGGTTGGGGGGGGGGTTCTGTTTGGTATGGAACTGTGGGGGAGGAGGGGGGAGGTTCCTTGCTTGGTATCCTTTGGTGTTTCTTTGTTATAGTTATGTTGTGGTTTAGATTTTTTTTATCTGTTATTGTTTTTTTTATTATTTTGTGATGATTATAATGGTGATTAACATTATTATTGTTACTATTACTATTGTTATTATTGTTTTTACGTTTAGCAATATTATTATTATTATTTTTATATTATTATTATTATTGTTATTATTATTATCATTATTATTATTATTATAAATTTTATTATTAATATTATTATTATTATTATTGTTATTATTTATTATTATTTATTATTATTATTATTATTACAATTATTATCATTGTTGTTATTATTATTATCAATATTATTATCGTCATCGTCATCGTCATCATTATTGTCCTTATCAGTATCATTATCATCATCATTACCATCACTACTATTAAGAGTCCTGGAGAAAAAAAAGAGGGAAATAGGCCTATGGACCAAAAAGCGTGGCCTTCCCGTTCTCTCGTCGCTGTCGGATTTTTTTTTTGTTTGTTTGTTTAGTCCTTTATTTACTACCCTGGCTAACTGCACAGGCGTGGGCAAGCTGTGGTATATTTGATACATGGTCAAAGCATTATATAATAGTATTACAGTGTAAACTAGATCATAAAATTATTACGGTCTAAAATATATCATTTAAAGGAAAAGAACGATCAGTAATTTATCTACTCATCTACCAAACCGACGTACGGCTTGGGCGTGGAAAGGCAATGTAACATTTGATATGTGGTCATGTGATACTACATTCCAAATTTAGGATATAACATAATTATATCTTCCAAGACATCAGATGATATGAAGTAGTTGCATAGTTCTCCAAACCTCATGCTCGGATTGACAAGGAAACCCGCGTTGACCGGCCCGTAGAGTTGTGGGTCGGTGTTCGTCGGTCGGTTTTCTCACGCCGGGGGGGGGAGGGGGAGGTTTTTGTCGGTATTGTTGTTGTTGTTGTTGTTCGCGTTTGTGTTATGGTGTTGTAGCTGTTGGTATTGTTATAATCATTATTGTTGTTGTTGATATTATTGGCATTATTATTGTTATTGTTATTATTATTATTATTGTTGTTATTATTATTATTGTTGTTGTTGTTATTGTTATTATTATTATTATTATTATTATTGTTGTTGTTGTTGTTGTTGTTGCTGTATCAATAAAAGCAACAAACATCACTGATTAATATTGTTATTGTTATTAATATAACTATAATTCTCATCCTATCTACTACGGATACAACTACTAAAAAATATTACTATTACTACTACTATTACTATTACTAGTAAAAGCTACTACTACTACAGTTAATTTTACTGATACTATGATGAAAAGGTTATTACTATTGTTGCAATTAGAAGTTGCATGAAAAGCTAAAAAAAAAGAGAGATTTACTCGCAAATGACTTTGGCTGGAGTGCGCTGATTAATTAGTTTGTGATTAGACAAGTTTGGCGAAAAAGAAATTATCATTATCGTTTTGTATTTTGTTAATGTTTTTTTATGATTAGATATGAAGTTTTTTATGGATGGTTTCTCTCTGGGGATTATTACACGGTTGGAGATAGTGATTATTTGAGTATTTTTATTGTTGGTAGATTGTTTTTGTTGTTGTTGTTGATTTAGTTGATTTGTTTATTTTTGTTGTTATTTTTTTCATTGTTGGTATTTTTTGTTTTGTTATTTGTTTGTTATTGATTTTTGTGTGTTTGATTTTTATGTGATTTTTGTATATGTTTATTGTTGATTTTGTTGTTTTATATTTTGTTTTTGTGTTTTTAGATTGCGGGTTGATTGCGGATGTTTTCGAATGAACGGTTCTTTGGCTCTTTTATTTTTATCTTTATTTAGTTATTATATTTTTTTGCAATTTATGATTTTGGGGGGATATTTTGAATGTCCATTTGGCTGATAATGTGAGCTGAATTTGAGGAATGAATTTGTAGATTAATGAAGATGTTGATAAAGACTATTAGAGAGATAATGGGCGATAAATGATCGTACTTACATGAAATATGTAAAAATGAATGAGAAAATGTACGGTTAGAGGAGA
>NW_020869355.1:521827-524327 GCF_003789085.1 Penaeus vannamei | reverse complement strand
TTATGTTTTTTTCTTCCTCCTCCTCCTCGTTATGTTATTTGTAATGGCCTTCTACCATGTGGTAATAAGCTTGTTATTTTGGTTTACTTCATACTTTTTTTCTGCTTTCTTTTGTCACTTTTATTTTTTATTTTTTTGACTTACAGACCTCTTGCGTCATTCTTTACTCATGTAAGTGATTTAACCATCTTTCGTGAATGTAGAAAGGTATGAATGAGAATCATATCTTCACAATACAAGAGATGTATTTGACTGGTTTTGAATATATCTTCGTCAGAAATACTTTCAAACCGGACAAATACATCCCTTAAATTGTGAAGATATCATTCTCATTTCATACCTTTCTACATTTGTCATCATGAATACGTTCCATCTTTTTAAGTCATGTTTTCTCCCTTTGTATTTCCAAACTTACATGTTTACTTGTTTTACCACAAGTTTACTGTTATATAACTTATTCCCCATTTCTCTACTTCTTCCTTAACCTCCCTTTCCCTCTCTCCTATTCTTCTCCTTCCCTTCTCCCCCCTCCTCCTTTCCCTCTCCTTCCGCTTCCTTCTCTCTTCCTCCCCCCCCTCCTTCTCTCTCCCTTCCCCTTTCCTTTCCCCTCCTCCTTCTCCCTTTCCCTCCTTCCCCTCCTCCTCCTTCCTTCTCTCTCCTTCCCGCTCCTTCTCTCCTTTCCTTCCCTCCCTTTCCCCTCTCCCTTCCCTTTCCTCCTTCCCTCCTCTTTCCCTCCCCCTTCCCCTTTCCTTCCCCTCCTTTCTCCTTTCCCTCCTTCCCCTTCCTCCTCTCTCTCTTTTCCCTCCTTCCTCCTCTTCCCTCCCCACCCCCTTTCCTTCCCCTCTCTTTCCCTCCTTCCCCCTCCTTCTCTCTCCCTTCCCTCCCTTTCCCCCTCCTCCTTCTCTCCTTTCCCTTTTTCCTCCCCCCCCCCCCCTCCTCCTTTCCTTCCTCTCTCCTTCCCGCTTCCTTCTCTCCTTCCTCCTTCCCTCCTCTTTCCGTTCCCCCTTCCCCTTCCTTTCCCCTCTCTTTTCTCCTTCCCTCCTCTTTCCCTCCCCCGTTTCCCCTCTCTTTCCCTCCTCCTTTCTCCCTTTCCCTCCTTCCCCTCCTGCCTCTCATTACCCTCCCTTGCTCCTTCCCTCCTTCCCCCTCCTTCTCTCTCCCTTTCCCCTCCTTCCCCTCGCCTCCTCTCTCCCTTTCCCTCCCCTTCCCCCTTTCCTTCCCCTCTCTTTCCCTCCCCCCCTTTCCTTCCCCTCTCTTTCCCTCCCCCTTCCCTTCCTTCCCCTCTCTTTCCCTTCTCCTCTCTCCCTTTCCCTCCTTCCCCCTCCTCCTCTCTCCCTTCCCTCCTTCCCCCTCCTTCTCTCTCCCTTCCCCTCTCCTTCCCCCCCTTCCCCTTTCCTTCCCTCCTTCCTCTTTCCCTCCTCCCCCTCTCCTCTCTCCCTCTCCCTCTCTTTCCCTCCTCCTTTCTCCCTTTCCCTCCTTCCCCTCCTCCTCTCTCCTTTCCCTTCCTTCCCCTCCTTCTCTCTCCCCACCCCTTTCAATCCCCTCTCTTTCCCTCCTTCCCCCTCCTTCTCTCTCCCTTTCCCTCCTTCCCTCCTTCTCTTCTCCCTTTCCGACGTCTGTTCCGTGCGAAATCTGCGTGCGGAGATCGTGTCCCGTGAAGCGTACTCGTCTGAGGCGATCAGGATGAGATCTTGAACCACTTGGGAATCGGGTCATTGTGAAGGGGAGGAGGGAGAGGAGGGAGGGAGGAGAGAGAAGGAGGAGGAGGAAGGAAGGGAGGGGAGGGAGGAGGGAAGGAGGAAGGGAGGGAGGAAGGAGGAAGGGAGGGGGAGGAGGAAGGAAGGAAAGGAGGAGGAGGGAGAAGAGTTTGGAGTTAGGGAGGAAGGAAGGAGGGAGGAGGAGGAAGGGGAGAAGAGTCTGGAGTTAGGGAGGAGGGAGGGAGGTAGAAGCATAGGTTTAGAATGCATCTGATTATTTCAATCCGATCAGATGAACAGCTCTGTGGAAGGAGGGAGGATAAGGGGGTGGGGAATGAGGAGAGATAATAGGCTAGGCAAGGAGGATGTGGGGAGGAGGAGGGAGGAGGATAAGGAAGGGGGAGAAGGGGGGGGAAAGGATAAGGAAGGGGGAGGGGGAGGTTTCCTGGTTGTATGTGATCCGGAGATGCTGTCTGCTGGCAAGTCGCCATCGCGCCAGAATGCCGCGTGGGAAGTCGCAGGAATGTTGGTTTAAGGATCTTTTTTTTCCTTCTTCCTTGTTTAGAATAGCTTTTCCTCCTTATTTCGATCGTATAATCAGTGGGATTCTTTGTTTTGGTTGTGTTTATATTTAATGTTTGTTTTTTATCTTTTTTTATTGTTTTCTTTTTTTTTAGTTTTATTGTTTCTCTTGTATTTTTTCCTTCTTTTTTAATCGTATATTAGTTTCTTTGTTTTATTTGTATTTTATGTTGATGTTTATTGGATATTACTGATTACGTTTTGGAATATGTTTTTTTGTG
>NW_020869355.1:511827-516827 GCF_003789085.1 Penaeus vannamei | reverse complement strand
AGTTTTTATTCATTATAGTAATTGGTGGTGTAGACTAAGGTACCTGGGTAATTAGTACGGCTTGTAATGATGGCTGATTAGCATAGACTGTAATGATGACATATGTTAAGTTTTATCTTTTTGGTGTTTTTATTTTAATTTATTTATTTATTATTATTATTTTTTTTTTTTTTTTTTTTATGGTTTCTGTACACTCTTATCTTCATGATCTGCTGGGCGGCTGATAGATAGTTTAGGTAGATAGATAGATAGATAAAGAGATAACGGGGCTGTATAGAGCACCGATACCCACGGAGGATAAGTAATTTCGGTATGGGATCGACCTTGGCACAGCGAGAGATTACGAAAGGGTATTCCAAGGAAACTGTAAGTAGAAATTAGATTCCTAAATAGATAAGAAATTAGGTAAGTAGAAGTTTAGATTAGTAGATAAGAATGATATAAGTAGAAATAGAATAGAATTAAGTAGAAACTATTTAAGTTGAAAGTAATTCAAATATTTAAGTAGAAATGATTGAATATTAAATAGATTAAAGAAAGAAAGTAAGTAATAAGTAGAAGTAGATAAGTAGAAACAAGTAGAAAGTAGAAATTAAACAAGTAGAAATAAGAACTTAGAGAAGTAGAAATTAGATTCCTTGGGGCATTCAGGAGGAAGGGTATAGACTAGAAATAAGAAATTAGATAAATAGAAATTATATTCCTTGGGGCATTCAGGAGGAAGGATACCCGAATACCCCGTTCTGAAAGCCTGGAAATCTGCGGCAGGAAGTGAAGGCCGGTGATTCAGCGCACTATTTTTGAAGATGACCTTTCGCAAGAGTCAGTGCGAGTGCGGCTGAAGTCACACGCTCGGCGGGAAAAGATGATAACGAGAGGAGGGAGAGGGAGGAGGAGAGAGGGAGAGGAGAGGGAGGGAGGGAGGGAGAGAGGAGGAGAGAGGAGAGAGGGAGAGGAGAGAGAGAAGGGGAGAGGAGAGGGGAGAGAGGGAGAGGAGAGAGAGAGGGAGAGAGGAGAGGGAGGGAGGAGAGGAGGAGAGAGGGAGAGGGAGCGGAGGAGGGAGGAGAGAGAGAGGAGAGAAGAAGAGGGAGAGAGAGGAGGGAGAGAGAGGAGGAGAGAGAGAGAGAGTAGAGAGAGAGAGAGAGAGAGAGAGAAGAGAGAGAGAGAGAGAGAGAGAGGAGAGAGAGAGAGAGAGGAGAGAGAGAGAAGAGAGAGAGAGAGAGAGAGAGAGAGAGAGAGAGAGAGAAGAGAGAGCGAGAGCGAGAGAGAGAGAGAGAGAGAAAGCCATGAAGTCGAAAATTGCGTCATTCACCAGTCGGAGGCGGCGGGGTCGGCCTTTTGTTTGTCACGTGACGCCCTTTGAGAGAGTTGAGTGATAGACCAGTTATCCTCGTGATGATGGCTCGCTCTCGTGTTGTGTGTGTGGTGTGTGTGTTGTGTGTGTGTGTGTGTGTGTGTGTGTGTGTGGTGGTGTGTGTGTGTGTGTGTGACATTTTCTTGCCTTGCTCCTACATACTCGCACATATCCCTGCTCCACATCTTGACAGTCCTTGCAAAACCTTTAGTGGGGAAAAAGTATATATATATATATATATATAAGAATGAAGGGGAACATGTCCAACAAGGATACAGATCTATAATAAATCTGACAGGAAAAGACTTTTTTTTTTTTTGGTACGCCTTATCAACAAACTCCCACCTTCTCCCTGTGCCTCCCTTCCCTCCCCCCTCCCCCCTCCTTCCTTCCTTCACTTTAAAATGAGGATTGGAATCAGGCCGCGTCAAATTAGGGCATAGTCGCCATTTGTTTCGAAAATCTGAAATGGATAAGAATATTTTCCCTGCGGTGTTGATTGGCACAGAGCCAGGATTTGGGGTGTCCGTCTCTCCTTCTCTCTCTCTCTCTCTCTCTCTCTCTCTCTCTCTCTCTCTCTCTCTCTCTCTCTCTCTCTCTCTCTCTCTCTCTCTCTCTCTCCTAGCCTTTTCTTTCCTCCCCTCTCTTCTTCCTTCCGTTTTGTCTCTCTTCCTCCTTCCCTTCCATAGTTCTTCCCCTCTACCAATCCTATTCTCTCCTCCCCTCTTTATCTCTGTCCGCCTCCCCCCCTTCTCTCTCCCCCTCCCCCCTTTCCACCCTATTCGTTCTTCCCTCCTTCCCTCCTCCCCTCGCCCTTTCTTTTCCTTCCTCTCTTTTGGGTTCCGTATTCCATTACCTCTCCTCCATCTCCCTTCCCCTCCCCTCCTCTCCCTTCTCCATCTCCTCTACCCTCCCCTCCTCTCCCATATCATCCATCTCCCCTCCTTTTCCCTCCCCTCCCTCCCCCTAATCCTCTCCGATAAAAGGAATTGTAATTTAACCTTCCGCGATAAGGTCAGATAAGGTCGCTCTCCATCAGATGTGCGACGAGAGAGAGAGAAAAAAAAAGAAGAAAAATCCAACTCTTTATCAATTTCTTATTTTCTCCATTTCTCGAAAAGGAAAAAGGGACAGCGGGGGAGGGAGGAGGGAGGAAGGGGTGGGTGGTGGGAATGGGAATCGAATGGGAATCGCATCGAGGACGCACAGACGCCGCCGCTTGTGCCAGAACGCGCCATTTGTGCGGGTACAATCTGGAACGGGTTATGTAAATCTCCGGGCGGGTATCCCCATACCTCCCTCCCTCCCTTCCTCCTGTGCCCCCTTCTCCTGCAGTCTCCCTCCCCCTCCTCTTTCCCCTACCACCTTCCCCTCCTTCCTCCTCCTCCCCTCCTCCTCCCTCTCCCCCCTACTCCTCCTCCTCCCTCTCCCCCTCTCGCTTCTCCCCCTCCTCCTCTTCCCCCTCCCTCCCCCTCCTCCCCGATCCCCGTGTGTCTCGCCCCCCTCCTTTATCGTGGGGAGGAATTTCTCGCTCGCTGGGACTCCGGACTCGTGTCTCGTTTCCCATGGGCGGCGGAGTAGAGGGGGGGGGCGACGAGGGCGCGACGGAGACACGTGTTCGCTCGTGCGGCGGCGGCGGGGGCGGCGGGGGGAGATTCGTGGGCGCGGCGCATGCAGGTTCAAGGCGTGACGTGCGCGGCCTTAGGTTTTGTGGGGTGAGGGTGGTTTGGTGGGAGGTGAGGTGGTTCCTTCCAATTACGTGGCCCATTTTTTTGTGTATACTTCAATATGGATCTTTTAAGCAGTTTGTTATCGTTTGCAATATCGTTACGACTATCAGTTCCTATACCACTCTCATCGTCGTCATTGTCAACATCATCACCACCAACACACTAACATCACCATTATCACCACCACCATCTTTCATCAACATCATCATCACCACCATCATCTTCACCACATCATCATCACCACATCATCATCATCACCACCATCATCACATCACCACCATCATCATCATCCCATAACCACCACCATCATCATCACCCAAACCTGCTATGACCATCACCCACACCCCCACCACCGTCATCGCCTTCAACACCACCATCACCACCACCATCCAAGTCCTCCTCATTCACAGAGATCGAGACACCGGGAGATGAAGGCAATTCGGCGAGAGAACAAAAGAACCCGAGAAGAAAGGGGGAATTGGGAGGAAGAGGGATAAAGGGGATTTAAGGGCGAGGGAATTAAAGGGGATAGAACACAATTGGGAAAGTTAGGGGGGTTAAAAAGTAGGATGGCAGGAAGAGAAAGGGAAGAGTGGGAAGTGGGAATGGAGAAGGGATTGGGAGATGGTGGGAAGACGGAGGGAGGCTGCAGGAAATGTCCTTATATATACTCGCGCGCACGAACGCATACGCACACACATACACATACACATACACATACACATATACATATACATATACATACGTATACATATACATATATACATATATACATATTATACATATACATTATACATATACATATACATATACATATACAATATACGTATACATACACATACATACCATGCATATTAATATACACATACATATACATACATATAACACATACATATACATACACATACACATACATATACATATACATACATATACATACATATACATACACATACATACACATGCATATACCATACATATACACATCATACATATGCATACATATACATACACATGCATACACATACCACACATTATAATATATACATATACAATATACATATACGAATACACACACACACACACACACACACACACACACACACACACACACACACACACACACACACACACACACACACACACACACACACACATATATATGTGTGTGTGTGTGAGTGTAATGTATGCAAGTGCTTATTTGTATATGTATACATGCGTGTGTCACGGTAGACGAATGGAATGATGATCTGATAAGGACAGCGAAAAAAGGGAAAGGGAAAGGGAAAGAAAGCGAGGTTGTGGGAGCCACTGGGTAATGCTGTGAAATTTATGACGACAGTAACTCGAGTCCACTGCCCCCCCCCCCGCCAGCTTTCCCCCAAAAGAAGAAATTAAAAGATAGTGATAAATGAATGCTGAATGCATTTCTGAATATTTTTGTGATGAAATAAGCTTATATATATATATATATATATATATATATATATATATATATATATATATATATATAATATATATTGTGTGTGTGTGTTGTGTGTGTTGTGTGTGTGTGTGTGTTGTGTGTGTGTGTGCGTGTGCGTGTGTGCGTGTGTGTGCGTGTGCGTGTGTGTGTGTTTGTGTTGGTCCTCTCCCCCTCCTCCCCTCCTCCTCCTCTACTTTTCCTCCTCCTCCTCCTCCTCCCAACAAGGTCATGTCGCGTGATATCCTGCGCGGTAAGTGCGGCGGTAACTTTCTCCGCGCCTTTGTGTCGGACCAAGTAATGCGCACAATGAGCCCTGATAAATGGCCACTGCGGGCGCCCCGGCCACACGGGCGGGTATGTGGCGGGGGGGGGGGGGGGGCGCACTCCGGGGCGCTTGGCCTCTTCTCTCCCGTGCTCGGAGGAGGGGTACGATTCCTTCTTCTTGTTCTTG
>NW_020869355.1:496827-506827 GCF_003789085.1 Penaeus vannamei | reverse complement strand
TATTTTTTTTTATCTCTCTTCTCCTTTTCTCCTATTCACTCTACGTATCTGCGTCCTTCTCGCTCCCCTTCTTTCTCCTCGCCTATTCCCTTTTATCCGCCCTTCCTGTTCCCCTCTCGTTCCTTCTGCGTTTCCCCTCTCTTCCCTTCCGCCCATCTGACGCTTAAGGGATCCCGCTGTTATCTTTTCCGCGAGTTTTGACGGGTCGGGAAGCAAATATGGCGGAGGGGGTCGTTCGCCCTCTCTGCCTCTCGCTCTCTCTCTTTCTCGCTCTTTCTCTCCTTCTCTCTTTCTCTTTCTCGCCTTCTCTTTCTACTTATGATTCTATTTTCTTTGTTTCTTTGTTTTTTTGTCTCTCTCTTCTCTCTCACTCTTTCTTTCTTCTCTCTCTCTCTCTCTCTCTCTCTCTCTCTCTCTCTCTCTCTCTCTCTCTCTCTCTCTCTCTCTCTCTCTCTCTCTCTCTCTCTCTCTCTCTCTCTCTCTCTCTCTTCTCTCTTCTCTCTCTCTCTCTCTCTCTCTCTCTCTCTCTCTCTCTCTCTCTCTCTCTCTCTCTCTCTCTCTCTCTCTTCTCTCTCTCTCTCTCTCTCTCTCTCCTCTCTCTCTCTCTCTCTCTCTCTCTCTCTCTCTCTCTCTCTCTCTCTCTCTCTCTCTCTCTCTCTCTCTCTCTCTCTCCCTCTCTCTCTCTCTCTCTCTCTCTCTCTCTCTCTCTCTCTCTCTCTCTCTCTCTCTCTCTCTCTCTCTCTCTCTTCTCTCTCTCTCTCTCTCCCTTCCCTCCCTCCCTCCCTCCCTCCCTCCTCCCTCTCCCTCCCTCCCTCCCTCTCTCCCTCCCTCCCTCCCTCCCTCCCTCCTCCTCCTCCCATCCCTCCCTCCTTACATCCTTCCCTCCTTCCCTCCTTCCTCCTCCTTCCCTCCCTCCCTCCTCCTTCCCTCTCCCTCCCTTTCCTCCCTCCGTCTCTCTTCCATCCGTTTCTCTCTCTTTGTGAATTGTTCCCCCTTTGCAATTCTTGTGTTATTTCGCAGCATTTTTTTTTTCCTGCCTCGGATTGGTGTTGGTCGTGTTCCTGTCCCGGATTAACTGTTGTGCTCTTGTCCTCCTTAACCTAGTAACACTGGTTAACCCTTCGTGCACAAATCTCCGTGCCCTTTGCTGTGCGCCTTTTGCAGTTCCTCGCAATATTTTCTTGTTTCTGTTTCCCCTTTTTCTGCTTTCCGCCTTCAGTATCGTCGGTGTGTTGTTATCTTTATTTTTCTATTCTTTTTCTGATTTTTTCAGTATCGTCGGTGTGTTTGTTATTTTATTTTTCTATTCTTTTTCTGGTTTTAGTCTTCAATGTCGTTGGTTTGTTATTATCGTTAGCTTTTTTTTTTACGTTTTTGATTATCTTTATTCGCGTCGTTGATGTCACTGTTATTTGTCAAGGTTTGTGTGTCTCGTTATTTTAGTGACACCTGTTCCCCCCTGATTTATTTTTATCAGGATTCAGTGAAACACTTTTCTTTATGGAGTGTTTTCTACTCTCTCTCTCTCTCTTTCTCTTTCTCTTTCTCTCTCTCTCTCTCTCTCTCTCTCTCTCTCTCTCTCTCTCTCTCTCTCTCTCTCTCTCTCTCTCCCTCTCTCTGTCTCCCTGTCTCATTGTACTTATTTCTTTCTAATTTCCCTTCTATCGCTCTCATTCCCGGTTCCGCTTTGGATTATTCTTGCAGATTGGTAGACTCCCCCGGCCTATCCTCCCCTGTCCCTCCCCCCTATCCTCCCCTGACCTGCTCCCTATCCTCCCCTGTCCCTCCCCCTATCCTCCCCTGACCTGCCTCCCCTGTCCCTCCCCCCTATCCTTGACCTGCTGGACTGTCCCTATCCTTCCCTGGCCTCCCCTTATCCTCCTCTTTCCTCTGGCCTTCCCCTTCCCCTTCTCTTTGCGTTCATGTCTGCAAGATTGAGAATAAAATGTGGGAGTAGAGCACGTTCCTCTGCCACGGGGAAGAGGGGGGGAGGGGAGGGAGGGGAGAGGAGGAGCGACCGTCCTCATCCACATTTCCGTCTTTCCTCCTCCTCCTCCTTCCTCCTTCGTCCTTTTCCCTCTTCTTTGGCTCTCGCCGTTTCCCTCTCTCTCTCTCGTCCTTCCTCACACCTCCTCTCTCGCCCTTTCCCTATTCTCAGTCATCCTTTCCGTCCTTCACACGCCCTTCCCTCTTTTCTTCCTTCCTTTCATCACGTCCCCTGTCTCTTGTTCCCCTGTGTCCCTCCCTTCCTTCTTCACCCTCACCCTTTCTTCCAGTTCTCCCCCTTCCTCCTTCTCCGTCTCCCTTCCCCTCCCCATTTCTCCTCCCTCTCTCTCCTTTCCCTTCTCCTACTCCCTCTCCCTTTCCCCCGTATCTCCCTCCTTCTCTTCACTTTCACCCTACTCCTCTCCCTTCCCCCCCCCCCCTCCCCCCTCCTTTCTATCTTTCCCCCTCCTCCTACTCCCCTCTCCCTCCCCCCCGTGTCTCCCTTCTTCTACTCTCCCTTTCACCCTCCTCCCTTCTCCTTCTACTCCCTCTACCTTTCCCCATGTCTCCCTCCTTCTATCTCTCCCTTTCACCCTCCCCCTTCTCCCTAATCCCTTTTTTCCCCCGTGTCTCCCTCCTTCTCTCACTTTCACCCTACTCCCTCTCCCTTCCCCCCCCCGTGTCTCCCCTTCTATCTCTCCCTTTCACCCTCCTCCCTAATCCCTTCCTTTTCCCCCGTGTTCTCCTCCTTCTCTCACTTTCACCCTACTCCTCTCCCTTCCCTCCCCCCGTGTCTCCCTCCTTCTATCTTTCCCTTTCACCCTCCTCCCTTCTCACTCCCTCTCCCTTTCCCCCGTTTCTCCCTCCTTCTATCTCCCTTTCACCCTCCCCTTCTCCTCCTACTCCCTCCCCTTTCCCCGTGTCTCCCTCCTTCTATCTCTCCCTTTCACCCTCCTCCCTTCTCCCTAATCCCTCGGTGTCTCCAGCGCTTTGTGTTTGCTCAGTTTTTCTCGCTCGTGTCCCGGGCAGAGAGAAGGATCTTAATTCTGCAGTCTCTTTCTTGATTTTTTTCCCTTTTTTTTCTTTTTTATTCCCCTTTTTTTTTTAAGTTATCGTTTTTGTGTGTGTGTGTTCCTTTGTGCTTTGTTGTTGCTCACGTGTGTGTGTGTGTGCCTTCGTATTAGAGGTATAATGATGCTCAGCAGGTGCGTTTGAAGAGGTCTTGGAATATTTCGGCGGCGTGTGGTGTGTGTGTGTGCGTGTGTGTGTGTGTGTGTGGTGTGTGTGTGTGTGTGTGTGTGTGTGTGTGTGTGTGTGTGTGTGTGTGTGTGTGTGTGTGTGTGTGTGTCGTGTGTGTGTGTGTTGTGTGTGTGTGTACGTGTGTACGTGTGCGTGATCGTGGTGTGACTGATAAATGAATGAATGAATATAGGTGAATGTTGGAATGAGTGAAGGGGAATGTGAGTACGAGTACGTACGTGTGTGTGTGTGTGTGTGTGTGTGATTGAGTGACGTTGAGTGTGTGTGTGTGTGTGAGATTGTGTTTACATGAAAGTGTCTTGTGTTTCCGCGAGTCTCTGTACCAAAGTGTGCCTGCATGCGAGCAATACCCCCCAAGGCTTATGTAAAGATATAGCGAAATCTCTTCCCTGTATTTTATCCGCGCCCATGTTTACCGCGCCCGGGTCTTGCAGGGGGCGCGAGAGCAGCTATGCCAGCGATTCTTGTTTACAGTGCGGAGGGAGAGTGGGTTTTATAAGAAAATATGTTTGTTTTGGCGTCGTCAAAAACACGGGAGAGAGAAACGCAGATAGTTTGAAATATCAGACGGAAATGGGACAACAACTGGGAAGCAACTGAGGCAAAAATATGTACAGATGAAGATGATGCTGACTTGGGTTCTTGAACGCAGGAGATCTGGCTATTTGCATGTATTAAATGTTTGTGTGTATATGTTATATCACATTGCGTCATATGTATATACACATATACTCATATGATGATGTGTATGTGTTTGTTGGAGTTGGTTATCTATGTGTGTGTATATATGTACGTGTGTGTGTGTGTGTGTGAGTGTGTGTGTGTGTGTGTGTGTGTGTGTGTGTGTGTGTGTGTGTGTGCGTGTGTGTTTGTGTGTGTGATATTGTGTTATGGTATTTATGTTTGATTTCTACACGTATGCCTGTATACTTACAAGTGTGTGTGTGTGTGTGTGTGTTGTGTGTGTGTGTGTGTGTGTGTGTGTGTGTGTGTGTGTGTGTGTGTGTGTGTGTGTGTGTGTGTGTGTGTGTGTGTGCAGTGTTGTGGTCTCTCTTGCATATGGCAAGGGACTTCGGGGGAAACGCTAGATTTACATATTCTCTTTCTGCCATCCTTTTTACTTGAAATTTCTGTTTCTGCTTCTCGTCTCCCCTGTGTACAACTGAGCTGACTTTTCTTTTTCTTCTTCTTCCAGTCTCTTTTCTCTCTTCCTTCTACATTTCCATTTCCTTTCTCAGTCTATTTTGCCCCCAGTTGTTATTGAGCGCTCCCTCTCTCTTTCTTCTCTCCTTTTCTGTCTCTCTTCTCTCTTCCTCCCTCTCTCCTTCCTTCCCTCCCTCTCTCCTTCCCTGCCTCCTTCCTTCCTACCCCTTCCTCTCTCTTTCCTTACTTCCCTCCCTCCCTCCCCCAATGCTGGAGGCGTGACAAAGTTTATTATCATTATACAGGATGCCCGATCACCCGCGCGGGAGTAAGTCGGGAAGGGAGTCTGAAAATGGTTTGGAAGGAGTTAGGAGTGAGTCGGGAAGGAATCGGGAAGATGCGAGGAGTGAGTCGGGAAATGTCGGGAAGGAGGCAATAAGAACTAGGGAAGGAGTCGGGAAGAAGTAAGGAGAGAGTCGGGAAGGAGTCGAGAAGGAGTAAGGAGAGAGTCGGGAAGGAGTAAAGAGAGAGTCGGGAAGGAGTCGGGGAAAGATTATGAGAGACTCGGGAAAATAGCGGTGAGGGTCGGTGGAGTAAGTCTGGCAAGAGTCCTTCAAATCACAACGACCGAGAAGAGGAAGCGAAGGATCCGGTGGCCTGTATCCCGGAAGGATCCTCTTCTCCTCGTTGTCTTGGCGACGCTGTAGAGAATCGGGTGATTAGGAGGAGATCCCGACTTGGATTCGGCTCACTGTCGGTCCAATCGGCGGTCTTGGTATCACGGTATCATTTTTTTTTGCTTCTTCTTCTTCTTCTTTCTTCTTCTTTTTCTCCTTCTTCTTCTGCTTCTTCTCTTCTTCTTCCTCTTCTTTTTCTTACTTCCTCTTCTTCTCTCCTTCTTCTTTGCTTTCTCTTCGTACTTCTTGTCTCCTTTCTTCTCTCTTCTCTTCTCTTTCTTCTTCCTTCCTTCCTCTTCTTTCTTCTTCTTCTTCTCCTTCTCCTTCTTGCTTCTCTTCTCCTTCTCCTTCTCCTTCTCCTTCTTCTTCTTCTTTTTGGGGGGTAATATGAAGTTGGGAGGGTAATGGGCACCGCCATGGCCGTTCGGATGGTCGTGGTGTATTTGAATATTCTGGTTATGTTCTCTTACTGCCATTGTTATTGGTGTTTGTATTGTTATTTGGACTATTTGGGTCTTGGTGGTTGATGGGAGGGTTTAGATGTGTGTGTGTGTGTGTGTGTGTGTGTGTGTGTGTGTACCGTGTTTGGTTTGCCGGTGTTGTATTTGTTGTGTGTGCTGTGTGCTGGGCTTGTGTGATTCGTTTAATAGTGATTTGTTTGTGGAATTGGGATCATCGTAATGCTACTTTTGATGCCCGTGTTATTTGTATGAATTCATTCAGATTTTCCTGTTTCCTGTTGTATCGTCAGATGTTGCTATGAAATGTTATGCAATTGATTTCTTTTTTTCATCGTCTAGGACAATTTCATTTTATTTGATTTTTTTCTCTGGTGAATTCCAATCTGTATTATGCACTGAATGGAAAAAAAACATTTCTTTTTGTGTTCTGTCTTTTCGTAGGTGTTAGCGTCTTAGGACGGAAGGAAGGTCTCTGAGGAAGAAAGGGGGGAGGAAGAGAGGAGGGAGGGGGGGGGAAGGAAGAGGGAGGGAGGGGGAAGAAGGAGGGAGGGGAGGAAGGAAAAAGGGAGGGAGGGGGAAGAAGGAAGAGGGGAGGGAGAAGGAAGGGAAGGAAGGGGAGGAGGGAGGAGGGAGGGAAGGAAGGAAGTAAGGAGAGGGAGTGAGAAGAAGGGGAGGGGGTGGGGAAAGAGGGGCAGGAGGAGGAAGGAAGGATGAGGGGGAGAGGAAGAAAGGAGGAGATGGAAGGATGTTAGGCGAGATAGGGAGGAAGGGTAAAAGGCGAGAGGGAAGGGGATGGACACATCGGAGAAAGGGATAAGTAATTAAGGAAAGAGAGAGAGAGAGAGGAGAGAGAGGAGAGAGAGAGAGAGAGAGAGAGAGAGAGGAGAGAGAGAGAGAGAGAGAGAGAGAGAGGAGAGAGAGAGAGAGAGAGAGAGAGACTTGACAGAGCAGAGAGAGAGATCTTGAGTAGACCATCAGCTTCCGAAGGAGAAACAGACAGAGGGATAGAAAGGGAAGAGAGAGAAATTAGAGAAGCAAGGCTGGGACTCCCTTTAATGGCTTCGCCCGAGTTTCTCGCAAAAGAACACAGTTTCCGGAACTCGCCTAAGCAAAGGTGGGGGAGCTGGGATTTCTGGGAACACAACAGGGCGGGTTTGATCGACACAGCCACACGCGCGCTCTCTCTTGCTCTCGCTATGACTGACTGACATACGCACGATCCCACGGCACGCACCTACTCTCACTCACCTATCACTCTCACTCGATCACTCGAACCACTCGACTCCTCTCTCCTCTCTCTCTCTCTCTCTCTCTCTCTCTCTCTCTCTCTCTCTCTCTCTCTCTCTCTCTTCTCTCTCTCTCACACACACACACACACACACACACACACACACACACACACACACACACACACACACACACACACACACACACACACACACACACACACACACACACACCACACACACACACACACACACACACACACACACACACACACACACACAACACACACACATATATATATACATATAAGATATATATAATATAATATATTATATATATAATATGAGAGAGAGAGAGAATGAAATACTAGATATAGATGTACTCAGAGAGAGAAAGGTAAACGCAAGCGTCGAAGTGAGTTGAAAACGAGAACGTGTACCTCTGTGCCGCGGGCGTGCACGGCTTGCAAGAGCGGCCCCGAGGAACAGTCTCTTTGCACGGAGGCAGCTCAAGCACAAACTCGGAATCATCTAAGGAGGCAGTCCCTTGCATACAACGACTGCGACGCTCCGCTTGCTTTCGCCCCCCCCCCTTTCAATTTTGAGCTCGTCATCTGGAGCATCTAAACTTTTGTTCGAATGAGAATTTCTACTTGTGTGTGTGTGTGTGTGTGTTGTTTGTGTGTGATGATGTGTTGTGTGTGTGTGTGTGTGTGTGTGTGTGTTGTGTGTGTGTGTTGTGTGTGTGTATATATATATAATATATATATATATATTAAATATATAATATATGAATATATAGTATATATAATATATATAATATATGTAAATATGTAATATATTAATATATGTAATATATAATCTATGATATAAATCTATGATATATAATCTATGATATATAATATATATATATATATATATATAGTAGTAGAAGATATAGGTAGAGATACAGAGAGAGAGAGAGAGAGAGAGAGAGAGAGAGAGAGAGAGAGAGAGAGAGAGAGAGAGAGAGGAGAGATATAGAAAGAGAGGAATATAAATATGAATATAGATGTTTCCACCTCTCCAGGGGCACCGATGTGACTGCAATTTCAACTGAAATAGATATTGCCCACATTTCACATTTTACTTTAAGTGTCGTTTTCCATGACGTGACTTGAGTACACTGTTGAAGGGTGAATGAAGTGCGTGTAGGCCTATGTTTCCGTAGTAAAACTTCTAATATACGTCACTGGCATTCATAAAAAGGGCTAGGATATCACAGATCAGCTAATCGCTGGACACATCGTAAAATACCCAGGAAATTCTCATACCATCAGTGTCACTGTAATGGTTAACTTTTCCCTCAGAGAAGCTGTCTTCCCCAACTCTGATTTAAGACGAAATTGGGTCATGTCCGTTATCTTAGAATGAAAAAAAAAAGATGCACGGAGATGTGTTCTTACAATAGATACTAGATAGATAAGTTAAGAAGGAAAAGGTACACCAAAAATTGGAATACTGGAGGGAGAGATTTTCGTCCCTAGGGCATGAAGGACGACCTCGTGGGGTGTCGTCTGTAAGGAGACAGCTTAAGGAGTTTCAGCGTCAGAATCCCGTCCTTGCCACCTCCTCCACCCTGTCTGAACCCAAAAACGTGAAAATAAAGGAGATTGCGAACGACTGGCATGCATGTTGCGAAAATAGATTTCAGGATAAAGTCTCGGGAGAAGATTTTTCTTATTTTCCACGCAGAGGATTCGGGGTTATATTTATCCTGCATCGGTGGTGTGTTTACGAGGAGGATCTTGCTTGCGTCACGTGGCTAACAAGGCGTACCTGAGCGTTTTTGGTTTTCTTCTTTTTTCTTTTCTTGTTTTTTTCCTTTTTCTTCTTTTCTCTTCTTTTATTTTTTCCTTTTCTTCTTTTCGTTTCTTTTTCTTTTTCCTTTTTCTTTTTTTTCTTTTCTTTTTCCCTTTTCTTTATTTTTTCTTTTCTTGTCTTTTTCTTTTTTTGTCTTATTTTTTATTTATTCTTTTTGTAAGGAAAATTTAGATTTTGATAAAGAGACACATTACGCGCGCTGAATGTTGTGCTGACGATCAAGGACAGAGAACATTTCGCTCTTCTCCCCCGGACGGTTGGGGTGCGGCCCTTCCGGTGCCTGACACTCCCAGAGCATTGCCTGCCGGATCGAAACGCGGGGTTATTAATCAGTGCCTCTGCGTGCCGGGCTGGGGGAAAAAGAAGAAAATTTGGGCGTCGTGGAGGGGCGCGAGGGCGAGATACGAACCGCCGGAGGGAATTGGAGAGGCGGGCGGGGGGGGGGGATCGACCCGCCCTGGCTCTCTCGCTGTAGGTTGGCACTCGTGTATCACGTACACGCACGTACGCGTACGCACACCGCATGCACCCGTACACGCACACACGCAACAGCCATACACGCACACACACACACGCAACACATACACGCACACACATACATACATACACACATATAGGCACATGTATATAACACACATGCATACCCATATACATACACATACATACATCTATACATATGCAGATGCATACTTATATACATATACATACAAGCACATGCATAAATGCATACATACGTATGTCTTTTATCTTTTGCTTTTCTTCCTTTGCCTCTTCAAGTTTCTCCCCGAGATTCATTGCAAGAGTCAGCGCCCGTCTTCCCCTGCCATGTTCCTCTGACCCCGGTGGCTCGGGGGAAGGCAGGGGAAGCCCCGGGAGCCAGCGAGACGGCGATCGCGATGGCGCCCTGGAGAAAGCGTCGCGGAGGCGCTGGGCCGAGGGCGGGTCGCCGCCTAATGAGCGTCGCACGGGGCGGCCTCCTCTTTTATTCGCGTCGCTCCAGTTCCTCTCGAAGCCGCCGGTCTTTGTATGCGCGAGGATCCCGTTTGGGGCTGGGGCGAGGGAGGGCCGGGGGAGTGAAAGGGCGCGAGGGGCCGAGGGGTATCGGAAGGGAACGGGTTGGCTTGGTGGGGTGGTGTTCCGCCTCGCGTCGTGGGATGTCGTGCTCCTTCTGCCAGTGCTGAGGAGGGTGACACGTCGGGATAAGATAATCAGGGTCAAGCAAGGTCATGATGATGAGGCTAAAAGATCAGGTCGTCGGAGGGATAAAGGTAACGCGAGGTTTTAATGAGGGTAATCCAGGATTAAGCGCCGGGGTCGGGCGCCGCGAAGGTGAGGGTCAGCTGGCACCGAATCAAGGCGAAAGCGACACTCGAAACGCTTTATT
>NW_020869355.1:484327-486827 GCF_003789085.1 Penaeus vannamei | reverse complement strand
CCCTCCCCTTTTTCCCTCCCTCCCCTCCCCTCCCCTCCCCTCCTCCACCCTCCTTTTCCCTCTGTCTGGCACCGGGGGCCAATGTTGCAAAAACGACGATAAGTTCTGGGCGCCTGGACATGCGATGTTTTAGGTGTTTCATAAGGGCTTATATTGCGGGTGATCCGTTAATGCAGTTAGATTAGGCTTCGGTTGTGATTGGCTGGTCGTTGTAACTGAGTGCGGGGGTTGGGGGAGGGAGGGAGGGTGGGGTGGGTGGGGGGAAGGGATGGGGTGGTGTGGGGGAGGAGAAGGGGAAGGAGCGGAGGGATGGGGCGGAGAGGAGAGAGAGGGGAAGGTAGAGAGGGAGAAAAGGGAGGGAAAGGGAGGTGGAGAGGAGAGAAAAGGGGTGGGGGTAGGAGATGAGAGGAGAGAAAGGGGGGAAGGGAGGGGGGGTTGATGGAGGAGAGAGAGAGAGGGGAGAAAAGGGAGAGAAAGGAGGAGATGGAGAGGAGAGAAAAGGAGGGGGGGGGTAGGAGATTAAGAGGAGAGAAAAGGGGGGAAGGGGAGGGGGCGGAAGGAGTGTTGGAGAGGAGAGAGAGAAAAAGGGGTGGAAGGAGGAAGGAAGTGTATGGACCGGGGGGAGAGGAAAGCGACTGAAAGTGGACCCACCAGATTCGCCATTTTCCTCACGGTCGCATTCTGGATCACATATTTTTTTAACGAAATTTCTGCGAATGAATATATTTCCAAGGAAGTTGCGGGAGTCACCGGATTGGCTGGGGGAGGGGGGGAGGGGAATGGGGGGAGGGGACTCAGGAGGACGCCCACCACCAGCCTACAACTACGCCCACAGAATTGGATCCAGAAAGAAAACTCGTATTCAGTGGCAGCTAGTCCAGGGCGGGGGGGGGGGGGGGCGCGCAGGGTGCGATGGACTGATAAGAAGCCGCTCTTATCTGCACGCGAGCAAAAGGGACGGCAATCTGACCCTTATCGGAAGCCAGTCGTATCTTCCTGATTTTGATTAAAAGGTGAATAAATTAATATTCGCCTGAGCAGGTCGCAATGAAACGTGTGGATGGGGGAAATCGGGAAGGAAGGAGGGAAGGATATGAGAAGAGAAGAAAAAAAAATGATAAAATAGGGTAGATATATTCAAATGGATATTTTGAAGTGTAGAGCGAAGGAAGGGAGGAAAGAAGCGGGGTATGAAATGGAATGGGGTGGAGGAAACGAAGTAAAAAGGTGTAGAGCAGATAGATAAAGAAGAGAGATGGAGGCAGAAAATAAAACAAGCGTAAAAGGTGTGTGAACTGAACGCCAGAGACAAGGGAAAATGTAAAAGAATCCTTATGAGATGAGTTAGAAAGGGAGGAAGCAGGCAGAGAGAAGAGAAAGGGAAGTAAAGAGAAGGAAAAAAAATATAGATGCAGCCAAAGAAACGGACACAAACAAACAAACTATCCGATGGACATTAACGGGCAGAGAGGCAGATACGGAGAGAGAGTTTGAGCGAGAGCGAGAGTAAGAGAGAGTAAAAAAAAAAAAAAAAAAAAAAAAAAAAAAAAAAGCGGTTTTATCATCGACGAGTGGACCAGTAGAGTACTCGGAGGTCAGCGGGGTCACGTATATGCAGGTGCGAGGCCAAAGAATCTCGGGAGTCTTTTTTTTTTTTTTTTTTTTTTCCTCTCCTCCTTCATCGGTGTCTGCACACAAAGAACATTCCAGAGCATCCCACGAGGGAAGTGAGAGAGAGGCGGGTGGAGGGGGAGGGGGGTGGGGGGGGGAGGAAGGGAGGGAGGGGAGAGGGCGAGAGAGGGAGGAAGGGGGTAGGAAGGGAGGGAAGGGTAGAAGGGGCTGGAAGGGGAGGAGGATTAGAGAATTGGAAGGGAAGGGGAGGGGCGAGAGAGAACAGGGTGAAGGAGGGGAAATGGGGGGACGGGAGGTGCGCGTTCCTGTGCGTGGACTAATGCGCTGACCCGATCCTGCTGCCCGGTCGCCCACCTCTGGTATGTCAGGCGGGGGTTGTGGTAATGTCTCGGGAGGGAAGGGTTGGGTAGCGGGAGGAAAAGAATGGGAGGGGACGAAAGAGGGGCATAGGGGGATATTGGTAGGGTGGGGTAAGGAGGAAGGGGGGGAAGGGGAGGGAATTACGTAGAAGGTGAAGGATTGGAATGGAAAAGGAAAAAAAAAAACAAGAAAAAAAAAAAATCGGCAAGAGGCGAATGTGAAGACCAGAAATAAAGAAAAGAAAAAAAAGAGGGGAATAAGTGTAAAAAAAAAAAAAGAACATTCTTCAAGACGTTTTCTCTCCCTTCCTTTCCTTTCCTCCCCACAGCTTACCGTACTCGGGCCTGGCGCTGAACAGTTAACTTTCGTGCTCGCCTGTGTTCGCGGATAACACACGGAAATATACGGCGCCGTGTTAGCTTCTGAAGCGGGCTAATAGGGGCTTCCTGGTGCTTGGACTCAAATGAAGGAATTGGGGAACGTTCGTCTGTCTGTCTGTCTGTTTGTC
>NW_020869355.1:469327-471827 GCF_003789085.1 Penaeus vannamei | reverse complement strand
ATTTATTTATGTATTTATTATTATTTATTTATATATTTGCATTATTTATTATATATTTATTTATATTTTGCATTATTTAATATATTATTTATTTATATTATATATTTATTATATTATTTATATATTTGCATTATTATTATATTATTTATTTACACTATTATTTATATTATTATATCATTATTTATACTGTTCCCGGATGCATTTTTACCGCTGGTGACCGGCCCTCAGCAAGGGACTCTCACGGCGCTATTCCCACTCGAACGTCGAGGTCCACTCCGCACGTCGCCCTTCACGCTGGCGCCTTTCGCGGGGGGCCTCTTGGGGCTAGTTGGAGGCTGGGGAAGTATGCAGGCTAGTTGGAGGTTAGGGGGGTTCTAGGCTAGTTGGAGGGGGGGGGTTGGAGGGGGGTTGCAGGCTAGTTGGAGGATGGGGTTCGATGCAGGCTAGTTGGAGGCTGGTGGGGGGGGGGGGGGTTCTCAGGCTAGTTGGAGGATGATGAGGGCGGGTTCTCAGGCTAGTTGGTGAGGATGGGGGGGGGTCTCAGGCTAGTTGGGCTGGGGTCTACTCGGGTAAGGCGTTGATGAGTGGTTACCTTGGCGAGTTGAGGGTTGTGTCTGGGGGAGGGAGGGTGGGGGTGGGGAGAGGGGAAGAGAGGGGGAGGAGGAGGAGGAGAGGGGTAGGGAGGAGGTTGAGGAGGGGTAGGAGAGAGGTTAAGGGAGGGGAGGGAGGGAAGTTAAGGGAGCAAGAGAGTGTGGACAGGTGTCTATTTAGGCTAGTTGTGAATGAGGCAGCTATTCGGGCTAGTAGTGGACTGGGGGGTTTACGGGGGGGGGGGGCTAGTCAAAGGATGGTGCGAGGTGGAATGAGTTTTTAACATGTCTTTGTTAATCTGAGACGATGATTCACCTCATATTTCGGG
Source organism: Penaeus vannamei (assembly GCF_003789085.1). Classification (NCBI taxonomy): domain Eukaryota; kingdom Metazoa; phylum Arthropoda; class Malacostraca; order Decapoda; family Penaeidae; genus Penaeus; species Penaeus vannamei. The sequence goes on along the minus strand of NW_020869355.1, from coordinate 470,908 downwards.
GATTGTGTGTTTGTTTGTTTGTATATTTTTACTTGTTTTATTTACGGGGGTGTGTTTTGTTTGTTTTTTTTGTATATTTTTTTTCTTGTTTTATTTATTTCTTCTCAATTTCTCTTTCCTATTAGTTATGTTATGATTGTTAATACATTTGTTTTCCGATTTGCTTGTCATCATCTCCGTATTTAGTTTTTTTTTCACTTTTTTTCTAGTTTTGTTTTATTTATTTATTTTTTTAAAACTTTTCTTCTAGTTTCTGTTTTTTTCACTTTTTTCTCCTAGTTTCTGTTTTTTTTTTCACGTTTTTTCCTCCTAGTTTGTTTTTTTTTTACTTCTTTTTTCTAGTTTCTGTTTTATTATTTTTTCCCACTTCTTTTCTTTTAGTTTCTGTTTTATTATTTTTTCACTTCTTTTCTTCTAGTTTCTGTTTTATTTTTTCACTTCTTTTCTTTAGTTTCTATTTTTATTTTTTCTTTTTTTTTCTACTTTCTGTTTTTTTCACTTCTTTTCTCTTAGTTTCTATTTTATATTTTTTCATCTTTATTCTCATCTGTTTATGGATGCCGATGATGCTTGCGTTAAAGAGTACACAGCGAAGGCCGACCCCGTTCTCCACTTGTCATTGTTCAGGCGAAGGGAAAGTGATGTCTGACCCCACCCCCCCCCTCCTCCTCCCCCTCCCCCCATTCGCGAAGACTTATTGACATCCACGAGACGTATGTCATTGGGCCCCCCTCCCCCCCTCCCCCATCCCTTCCACTCGCTAAAAAAAGTACTCATGTACTTCTTTTCGTCTTCTCCCCCTCTCTCCTCTTCTTCTTCCTCTTCCCCTATCCTTCCCCCTCTTCCTCTGCCCTTCCCTTCCTCCTCCCTCTTTATTAACCCCTTCCTTTACTCCCACCTCTTCTATTCTCCCTCATCCTCTATCCCTTCCCCTTCCTATCTTCTTCTCTTCCACCCTTTCCCTTCCCCCACCTTCCTTCTATTCCCTCTCCTCCTCTGCCCCTTCCCCCCTTCCTCCCCCTCCTCTTCTACCTCCCTTCCTCCCCCTCCCTTCTACCCCTCCCCTACCTATCCCTCCTCCTCTACCCCTTCCCTATCCCCACCTCCTTCTATCCCCCCTCCTCCTCTACCCCTTCCCTTCCTCCCCCTTTCCTCCCCCCTTCCCTACCCCTTCCCTTCCCCACCCTATCCCCCCTCCTCACCCCTTCCCTATCCTCCTCCTACCCCTATTCCCCTTCCCCCCTCCCCTCCCCCTCCCCCTTCTCCCCAGCCTTCCAATACCTCGCCAAAGGCTACCGAGAAGCAATAGTTCATAATTCATTCTGTAAAGACTATTTTTTGTCTCTTGCCGAAAGGAGTTTTATTTACATCGCTTTGTTTTCGTCGTTTTTTCTTTCGTTGCCCCTTTTCTTTGTATTTTTTTTTTTTTTTTTTTTTAGTTTTTTTCGTTTTTTTTGGTTTGATTTTTTTTTTCGTTTTTTTCTGGTTTGATTTTTTTTTTCGATTTTTTTTTCGTTTTTTTCGGATTGATTTTTTTTCGATTTTTTTCGTTTTTTTTCTGGTTTGATAGTTTTTTGTTTT
>NW_020869355.1:459327-464327 GCF_003789085.1 Penaeus vannamei | reverse complement strand
TCCTTTTTCTCTCCCTCATTCCCTCATTTCTCTCTTTCCCCCCCTCACCCCCTCATCTTTCTCTTTTTCTCCCTTCCTCCTCTCTCTCTCTCTCTCTCTCTCTCTCTCTCTCTCTCTCTCTCTTTTCTGTCTTTCTCCATTTCTCCTTTCTTTATCTCTCTTTCTCCTTTCTCTCTTTTCCATCTCTCTGGCTCCTCCCCTGCCTCTCTTTCTCTTTTTCTTTTTCTTTCTCGCTCCCCCTCCCCCTTCCCTTCCTTGCCATGAACCCTGTTGGGGACGTGGGAAGGGAGTTCAGGAGCCTGTGAGAGCCGGGCTGAGGTCAGGTTTAACGCTCTAGGATAAAGGACTTGAGCAAAGTTAAGGATACGGAGGCAGGTGGGGAGGCTTGGGGGAAGCGCTTGTTGTGGCCAGAACGCTTTGGTTGAATTTGTGTGAAGGGGGTCGAGGGATTTTCACAAACATCATGAAGTTATTGGGTCGGGGGGGAGGGGAGGATGTGGTCATGACAGGCGTGGCACCATGGAAGGATGGGAAGGGATAGGGGAAGGGAGGGAGGGAGGTAACATGGCACAGGGTCTCGGCTGGCTGGCACCGAGGGCTGCCAATGATGCCACTAGAGCACTGGCACAACTATGTCTCAGGCTCTGCGTGACCTCTGCGTCGGTGCTTGATCGTGAGTGCGTTGGCTCGGGGTGTTTTCGCGTGTGTTTGCAGATGTTTTTTTGTTGTGTTAGTGCGTGTGTGTTTGCTTGAGTACTTGTGTTGGTTGTGAGTTTGAGTGGGGTAACGTGAACACGATTCCTGGGGTGATTGGGTTCGTTTTCGGTGTGTGTTGGTTGTGAGTAATTTGGTTTTGTAATTGAATATCAGAGATTGGCGTGTGCTACTGGAATGCGTTTTTGTAGTTCTTTCGTTTCATTTGTTCTTGTCGGTAGTCCTGCGCCTACTTTGTCGATGCGCTTGTGTGTGAGTGCACATTGCACAGGTAAGAATGCTCTCAATATTTGACTGCGACTGTGGCCTCAATATCGCATATCTTGGCAGATGTTGCCATTGAAATCCGTGTTTCTTTCGAGAGTGAGAGTGTCTTGAGCGTAAACAGCTTATTTTCAGAGTTTCAGAATGAGTTGTTGCAGTGCAAGGTGATCTCAAGTTGATTAGCGAGTATACTTGCGGCTGAAAGTTTTGTTTGCCTCCATGGAAAGTCCTCTGATACACACCGTGATGCATCTGTTTATCACGCCGCCTGTGTAAACAAACTGGCTTTTACTGCTTTGAATGTGATAACATTTCGGTTTCGTGGTCTTTCTGCTTGCAAAGCTAATCCACTGATATTTGCAGTGTTTATTGGTAACCCTGCCCTTGTTTTTTTACGTTAAGCAACGTCATATATTGTTTTCTAGACGTTTCTTCAGCTATTCATAAAGGATCTTGGTGTGTTTTGTAGGATTTTTTTCATCTGAGAAGTGAAGTTTACAGCCCCCCCTTTTATCATGTTAAACCTTAGGCTTTGTTCCTTCGTTTGGCTGCCAGCAAATGATGTCCAAAATGTAAATACCTGGCCGCTGGGTGGCCCAATTCCCTTTCTTTTTATTCGATTTTCCTTGGTATTCCATTGCCATTGTATGAAATCGTTGAGGGAAGGCTAAAACAAAGCCATCATACAGGAACACGTATTTTCGGAAGGGGCAGGCGTTCAGCACAACAGATCTGGAGAAAATTTGGGTGGTACAATACCTTTAATCATTACATTTTGTGGAGCCAAGGTGACCTGAACTTGTCGGTCCCCTCTTGTGACCGTTGACTCACTCCCGACCTCGCCGGACCTCACTCTTCCATTTGTGACAGAAGAGGCCCTCAGTACGGTGAGAGCGGGCAAAAGGGTGAAAGGGTACCCGATCGGGAGGGAGAAAAGGGCAGGGAGATGTGTAGGTAGCGGAGGGGGGGAGGTGTTCCCCTCTGGCGCGGAGCCAGGTCGACGACCCACGGCGGCCCAGTGCCTCTGTCCCGACCCGGCACTTGACACACATTTCACTTCCGGTCCCATACATACATAAATACCCACCTTCATGCATACATAATTGCTTGCGGAAATGACTTGGGCTTGCCGTCCGTTGTACGTCCGAACTCGTGTGGTTGCTGAAGCTGCTTGAGTGTTGTCTTTACGAGTTCAGTTTTTCGCTGATGTTGGCCGCATTGTGTATTGTAGATATTAGCTGCGCTGGTAGTTTTTTCCGTTTGTTTGCTGCTTTGTCATCTGCTCCGTGTTCTGTTTTGATTGCGATGATTGTGGATAAAATGTTCATTTGGTTCTTGGTTGTTCTACTACGGAAGCGGAGGTCGTCGGCTACATTGAAACTGACCCACGTGCATGCCAACCAAAAACTCTTATTCTGATCGTATATTACGGCAAGGTTTTCTCGTAAGGCAGCCAGCAGGAAATTGCGATTAGGGGATGAGAGAGGAGAAAGAGGTAGAGGACAGAGTGAAGGAGGAGACGGAGGTGGAGGCCGAAGCAAAGGGAATGGGGATTCTTGGCGCGAAGGTTAAAGTAATGAGGCTAAACCTGGCTGTTGGTATTGAGATCATATAATGTGGTTGTACAATAATATCCGCCTGGTGAAAACCGTGAGATGGGAGGAGGGGCAGAGTCGTGTGTGGTGACCTGGATGGCACTGAAGTAAGTGGATTTGGTCACGCGAGAGAGAGAGGGGGGGGGTAAATGAAAAAGAGATAGCCAGAGCGAACACCGGGCATAGCAGCACCGACCGTAGGAGAACGTGGCGCCGCAGGCAGGGCAGCCTTGAGAAGACCTCCGGCCGCGTCAGGTATGCGTGTCCCGACGGCTCGCTGTCCCCGCCTTCCTCGGCCGGTCTGGCCTGGCCTTGCCCGCGTTTCGCGCTCTGCCCACTCGGTGCTCCATTCACCTGCACTTGTTGGTTGGCCTCGAGGGAAGAGAAGGTCGTAGAATGAGGTGTCTGGGTCTGCTGCTGCAGTCTTTGCTGTTGTGCTTCGTTTCATACATCAGGAGGCGCTTAGAAGCATGGCGGGAGCATAGGTTGGTTGCTGCATACGGCTTCCTGCTTTATTTATCGTTTTCCTTTTTCGGCTATCTTTGAACTAACTTTTCTCTTTACCTTTTCTGTCTGCCTTTCATTGATTATATCATCCATTTTTGCTTCATTTTCTCTCCCATTTTTCTCTTTTCCCTATATTTCCCTTCTACCTTTCCATCTCTGATTTTTATTTTGTACTAGTGACATTGTTCTTAGCACACCATCCTCATCCTCGTCATCATTATCATGGCCTTTGCAAGGAGACTGAGTATTCATTGAAGATTCCTTTGTTAATTTGTCAACGGGATCAGTTATTGATGGATTACAGTGAAATTTTAAAGATAAATTGTTTGTCCATGGGCTAGAAACCATTAGTTTGGTAGTGATATAGGTACATGCATAGATCTAAGAGAAAGTTATCAGTAAGTACTCATAATGGATTAGGTAAGAGTAGGGTATTAAATTTGTTAAAAAATTTAACTGCTGGATTTTGAAATGAGCTTTTTCATTCTCTCTCTCTCTCTTTTTCCCTCTCTCTCTTTTTCCNCCCCCCCCTCTCTCTCTTTCTCTCTCTGTCTCTCTCCTCTCTCTCTGGCCAAACGCCTGGGCACTCATCCTGTGCCCTTTTGATACTCAATCATGAAATTTATTGGTTGTTATTAAAGTTGCGTTTAACTTGTTCTTGGTTCTTTAAAAGCAAAAGCCAAAGGCATAACATGGCGGTGATGGCCAATAGCCTGACGGAGACAACTCTAAGCTCTGCCTGCGCTCGTGAGCACAGCGCTTACTTGGGCGCAGCAGCGTGGAGGGGCGCGGGCGAGCTGAGAGGAGCTGCTAATGAGGTAAATACTTAATAGGGGGGGGGGGAGGAGCGCAGGTGCGCGCCTCGACGGAGCAGGCTGCGGCGCACTTGGCGGGTCACCAGCCGTTCCTGCGGCAGGGTGCGGCGGAGTGCTTGCGGCCGGGTTCCCGAGGGGCCGCCAGGAGACCGGGCGGGGAGGGTGCCAGGGAGGGCAGGGGTCAGGGTGGGGCGTCGGGGTCATCGTGGAGGGCATGACCCGGGCACAACCGGAGGAGGGCGCCCAATTCACGTGTCTTGGAAACAGTTGAGACTTTCTAGGAGAAATGTGGGCAAGGTCGGAGTGCTTTCGAGATGCCCTGGAAACGCCACGCACTCGCACGCACGCACCAATTGAGGTTTGTGTGTGTGCAATGGGTTTTATCTCCCTTGCTGTTTATCATCTGATTCTTATCTGTCCTCTTGTTTGCAGTGATATGTATGTGTAAAGTAGGTGGATTCAGGCATGATGCAAGTGCACACATCGTTGTTTTTGTGTATGAACATTTCTTCGCTGTATTTCCATCAGGATTATTAGTGTTATGTGCCCAACAAGCACGCATTCGTGTCAACATACGTGCGACGAATCAATGCGTTTGTCTGCAATTAATGATTTAATCAATTAAAGTACATGACCCGCTTAAGGGAGTCTCTCGCGAATGATGGATTCATGACTAATTTTATGAATGCTTCTCTCCCTCCCACTCCCGCCCTCCCTCCCCTTCTCACCTCGTCCGATATTCTCGCCTCTCTCCCCTCGCTGCCTCCCCTCTTCCCTCTCTCATGTTCTCTCGCTTACCCTTTCTCCCTCCGTGCCTCCACCTCACCTCGTTCCCTCATCCTCCCTTTCGCCCTCTCTCCTATTCGCTCTTTTCCTTGTCCCTCCTCTCTCCGTTCCTTTCTCTTCCTTTCCGTCCTTCCGTCCCCTCTCTCTCCTTCCCTCTCCCTTTCCCTCATCCTCCCTTTCGCTCTCTTCCTTGTCCCTCCTCTCTCCGTTCCGCAGTGCGCGTGTGCGAGAGCTCGGGCGAGGTGCTGCTGAGCGAGGAGAAGACGCTGGCGACGGTGGTGCGCGAGGGCCAGCAGCCGCACATCGGCTTCGCGCCGCA
>NW_020869355.1:449327-454327 GCF_003789085.1 Penaeus vannamei | reverse complement strand
GCTTGCACAAATGTCTGGATCTGTATGTTTGCTTGCACAAATGTCTGGATCTGTATGGTTTGCTTGCACAAATGTCTGGATCTGTATGTTTTGCTTGCACAAATGTCTGGATCTGTATGTTTGCTTGCACAAATGTCTGGGTATTGTGGATCTGTATGTTTGCTTGCACAAATGTCTGCTTGATGTCTGGATCTGTATGGTTTGCTTGCACAAATGTCTGGATCTGTATGGTTTGCTTGCACAAATGTCTGGATCTGTATGGTTTGCTTGCACAAATGTCTGGATCTGTATGGTTTGCTTGCACAAATGTCTGGATCTGTATGGTTTGCTTGCACAAATGTCTGGATCTGTATGGTTTGCTTGCACAAATGTCTGGATCTGTATGGTTTGCTTGCACAAATGTCTGATCTGTATGGTTTGCTTGCACAAATGTCTGGATCTGTATGTTTGCTTGCACAAATGTCTGGATCTGTATGGTTTGCTTGCACAAATGTCTGGATCTGTATGGTTTGCTTGCACAAATGTCTGGATCTGTATGGTTTGCTTGCACAAAATCTGTATGGTTTGCTTGCACAAATGTCTGGATCTGTATGGTTTGCTTGCACAAATGTCTGGATCTGTATGGTTGCTTGCACAAATGTCTGGATCTGTATGTTTGCTTGCACAAATGTCTGGATCTGTATGGTTTGCTTGCACAAATGTCTGGATCTGTATGGTTTGCTTGATGTCTGGCTGTATGCACAAATGTCTGGATCTGTATGGTTTGCTTGCACAAATGTCTGGATCTGTATGGTTTGCTTGCACAAATGTCTGGATCTGTATGGTTTGCTTGCACAAATGTCTGGATCTGTATGGTTTGCTTGCACAAATGTCTGGATCTGTATGGTTTGCTTGCACAAATGTCTGGATCTGTATGGTTTGCTTGCACAAATGTCTGGATCTGTATGGTTGCTTGCACAAATGTCTGGATCTGTATGGTTTGCTTGCACAAATGTCTGATCTGTATGGTTTGCTTGCACAAATGTCTGGATCTGTATGGTTTGCTTGCACAAATGTCTGGATCTGTATGTTTGCTTGCACAAATGTCTGGATCTGTATGGTTTGCTTGCACAAATGTCTGGATCTGTATGTTTGCTTGCACAAATGTCTCTGCTTGATGGATCTGTATGGTTTGCTTGCACAAATGTCTGGATCTGATGTTTGCTTGCACAAATGTCTGGATCTGTATATGTCTGGATCTGTATGATGTCTTGCTTGTCTGGATCTGTATGTTTGCTTGCACAAATGTCTGGATCTGTATGGTTTGCTTGCACAAATGTCTGGATCTGTATGTTTGCTTGCACAAATGTCTGGATCTGTATGTTTGCTTGCACAATGTCTGGATCTGTGATGCATTCTGCTGCTTGCACAAATGTCTGGATCTGTATGTTTGCTTGCACAAATGTCTGGATCTGTATGGTTTGCTTGCACAAATGTCTGGATCTGCTTGCACAAATGTCTGGGATTTGTGGTCTCTGCTTGCACAAATGTCTGGATCTGTATGGTTTGCTTGCACAAATGTCTGCTGATCTGTATGTTTGCTTGTGTCTGGATCTGTATTTGCTTGCATGTCTGCTGACTTGCAAATGTCTGGATCTGTATGTTTGCTTGCACAAATGTCTGGATCTGTATGGTTTGCTTGCACAAATGTTTGCTTGCACAAATGTCTGGATCTGTATGTTTGCTTGATGGATCTTGCTTGCACAAATGTCATCTGTATGTTGATGTCTGGATCTGTATGACTTGCTTGCATGTCTGTCTCTGTTGCACAAATGGGAATCTGTATGTTTGCTTGAATCTGCTTGCACAAAATCTGTATGTCTGATGCTTGCACAAAATCTGCTTGCACTCTGGATCTGTATGTTTGCTTGCACAAATGTCTGGATCTGTATTGATGTCTGGATCATGACTTGCTTGCATGTCTGTCTCTGTATATTTACTTGCACAAATGTCTGGATCTGTATGGTTTGCTTGTAGCAATATGCGGAACTCTGGTTTTAAGCATGTATGCACTGTGTTTACATGCGTACATGATATTAATGATATAGATTCACGTTATCAGATTTCGAGTCATGCCATTGCCATAAGTTGTGCTTTAGAAATGTGAGAATGTGAATTTTACTATCGAGTATTTAGGCGGTTATATATGTGAATATTATGAGGTTTAGTGAGATTTTTCAATCCAGTAAAGATTTAATAGTATAAATTATCCATATTCAAATGTACAATTTTTCCCAACAGCTAATAAAAAACTCACATCATCACAGAAGACATTGAAAAACGAAAAAGCGAAAAAGAAAAAGAGACTTGCAGACCTGGAGAAAATGACCAAAGGCGAAGAAGAGGACCAGAATGAGAAAAGCTGATATTTAAACTCCTCAATTAGAAAGCGTCATGTTACTGCTTTCCCTTGATTGGCAGAGTTACTCTTCACTGATGAAACGGTGTTCGACTTGTATATAACAAAGCATAAACATTTCCACATTTAAGTATGTATATATAACTAGAAAACTCTGTGAAAGAATACTGTATATATTTTCTATTATGATTTAAAAAAATGTTTCGACAATAAAAACAAGTTTTATTTTTTTTAGCTATATTTTCCCCAATGTGGGTTTTTTGTAATACAAAGAGAAGTAAGAATATAAAATATTATATCTTTGGATGTAAGTTCACAAATAAATTTCACAATAAAATATAATAAATACATAGATATCACAAAAAATGGTACATTTTGAAAATAAAGATATAACACTTTGCACGTCTAACAATTGTCGACTTTACTGGATTTCCTCATACCAATTGCTATCCTTGTGACACGATCATGATAATTACAAAGTAATTGGATTGCCGTGACAAATAAGTTGCTCTTTTCAAAAGCTTTTGAGAATCGGCTGTTTCTGTTCCTTGATTTCGGGAAAAGTATCATACACACAACAATTGCATCTCAAAGACAAATATTATAAATCTCAAGTCACATTGGCTTTTATTTATAAAAGTAATAAAACTTGGAATAACGTCTTTCAGCATACGAACCATTCTCTGCATATTAAAAAAATCTACTCTAAACTTTGTAAGTTATGTGTTGATCTGAAGAACATTTTAAAGAGCGTATACACAATGAACATGAAGATCAGGTCACTGGGTGATTGTAGGCACACTTATAAAGCCGATTGTTGGTGCAAGTGTCGACACCTTGGGTGCCACGGGGACACCGATGCGTCTGCGCGTGTGGCGCTTCATGTGTTTGGCGAGGTGGTCGGACCGCATGAACTTGGTGCTGCACACGGAGCACACGAACTTCTTCTCTCCGGTGTGGGTTCTCTTGTGGCGCGACAACTCGTCAGATCTTGCGAAGCGTCTCCCGCAGCTTTCCCAAGAACAGTGGTAGGGCTTCTCCCCTGTATGAGATCGGTTGTGAGACTTCAAATGTGAGGATTTATAATAAGTTTTATCACAGCCTTCAAACGTACATTTGAACGTTCTCTTTCTATCTTCTAAGGGCGTCTGCACCTGCGGAGCGGACACCAGGATTGGAGATAACACTTGCGAGACCGCGGGTTGATTGCCTCCTTGGGAGGCAACGATAAAATGTGTAATTCCTGAATTGGAGACTGGAATCATGGCGGGGGAGCCGTTAACCTGCGTGATGATCATCGGCGTGCCAGATGGGACTGGAATAACGGTTGGGATCTTTGGTGCGATGGCAACGAGTTTGTTATTCGGTGGCGTCTTCGAGAGCAGGGCGGGCTTGAGGAGCGGCTCCACGGAACCAGGATTGGGGGCATTCACTACGCACGGCTTAATCCCAGCCTTGAACTCGCGATCTGTGTCCTTGGAGTTCACGAAAATCTGTTCCTGCGCGGTGTGGACGCTTTGCGAGGGGAGCGGAGAGGCGGCGCCGAGGAACGCCGCCCTGGAGTGCGGCCGCCGAACCTCGTCCTCGTCGCCGCATTTGCAGCTCTCGTCGTCGGCGTCGCCGGGGCTCTGCGTGAACTCGTACATCTTCCTCTCCGCTAGCGTGCGCGGCCGGTCGTGGTTGTGCCGCTGGGGCTGGTGGTCCGCCTTCACGATGACGGACACGGGCACGCCGGAGAGGGAGGCGGGCGTAGACGCCCTGGAGCCGTAGTTGGGCAGCGCGGGGCTCGGCGAGCGAGGGGGCGTGCACGGCGCGTGGGTTGGGGTCTGGCTCAGCAGCACCTGAAACACAAGGCAAAATTCCACTTTAAAATTACCTTCAAAATTTCTATTCAAGGAAAACATTCACTTATGCTGCAACTTCTACTGATTTATATTTTGCTAGGAACTACTCGTCTAATTACACAGACAGACAACAAGGGGAAAAAATCTAAGTCGTTCCTTTGAAATGCAAAGCAGTTGACCAGTGGCCATGGCTCACCTTGGCTAAGTCGGAATTCATTCCTTTCCTGGCCAGCAGCAGGGCCTCGCAGTGCTCCTCGGCGTCCGACTCGATGGGGTAGCTGGGCGAAACCCCTCCCTGGGACGCAGGGGGGGAGGGGGGCAGCTCGATGGCGGGGCTGGTGGTGCTGTCTCTGTTGGACCACTTCATCTCGTGCTGGGACAGGAACAGCAGAGACTCCACCGCCTCCAGGTCGGTGTAGGTCTGCTCCTCCATTTTCGAAGGCTTGAACGGGTACAAGTCGTGCTTGTAAGCGGCAGGCTCTGTGTAGCCGCGGGACCCGACTCCTGCAGGAAGGAAGCCGCCCGGGGGGGTTGCGCACTGTCTGCGCTCGGGCTCGTCCGCTTCGGGGTGGTCGTGTTCCAGCACCTGCACAGAAAAGAAAGTAACCATTTTAAGTATATAAAAGGAAATCATTTCAGTATATGCTGCTTTGTTGCGTTGTCTTTAGCAACACAGTATTTTAGCAATATATTTCTCCGCCTCTTTGTAACATACATAATGGTAAAAAAAAAAAAAGTCCCCTCCGATTACATGTACA
>NW_020869355.1:424010-429010 GCF_003789085.1 Penaeus vannamei | reverse complement strand
TCATCATCATCATCATCATCATCATATTAGTAATAATAATATTCTTATTGTTATTATCGTCATCATTATGATTCTTATTATTATATGTATAGTTATCATTATCATTATTGTTGTTACTCTTGTTCTTGTTGTTATCATCTTCATTGTTATTAATATTATTATTATTATTATTAATATTATTGTTTATTTTTATCATAGAATGATAATTATTATAGTTATTACTATGATACTAATTATAACAATTTTAATGACAATAATAGTAATAGCAATGATAATTATGATTGCAGTAATTGTCTGTATCATTGTTATAATTATCAATACTATTGATATCGTGCTTATTATTATCATATTTATTATCACCATGTTTGTCATTATTATTATTATTATTATTATTATTATTATTATTATTATTACTATTATTATCATTATCAATATTATCATATTATTATTATTATTATTACTATTATTGTCATTATTAATATTATCATCATCATTATTATTATTATTGTTATTATCATCATTCTTAACATCAGTATTAGTATTATAAGTATTACTAGTATTAGTGGTGATAACAATAACGAAAAAAATGATAATGATAATGACAATTATGATCATAATCAAAATGATGATAATGATAGTAATAGTAACAGTAAAAATAATATTAATGATGGTAATAACAATGATGATAATTACAATAATTACAAAAGCGATAATAACGAATTAATACAAATAAAAGCAATAATAATAATAATGATAAAAAATAATAATGATCATAGTAAACAGCAACAACAACAAAACAAAATAATAACAATAATAATGTTGATAATCATAGTATTACTACTACTACTAAGGATAATACTACTAATAATAACAATAATAACACCAATAGTAACAATAATGATGATGATGATGAAAATAATAAGAACAACAATAATGATGATGTTGATGATAATGATAATGATAATAATAGTAACATCAATGATGATGATGATAATGATAGACAATGATATGATGATAATGATAATAATGAGGGTGATAGTAATAATGATAATGATAATAATAATTATAATAAGAAAAATGATAATGATAACAATAATGATGATAATAGTAATGATAATAATATAATGATAATAATAATAAACAACAGTAGTGAATATAATGATATACAAAGATATAGTGATAATAATGATAATAATAGCGATAATGATAATGATTATAATGATGATGATAATTATGATAATAATGATAATAATGATAATGATGATGATGATGATAACATTAACAGTAACAACAATAATATTTGTATTAATTATAACAATGATAGTAATGATAATTATGATGATGATGATAATTGTTATTATCATTTTTATAGTAATGATAACAATAGAGAGAAGAAGCAGATAAAGACGAATAAAGATAATAGTGATCGTAATAATGGCGATGATAATGAAATAGTGATAGTTATATTATAAAGAGATCAAAATTGATACAGTAGTATTGACAATTGTAATTATGATAATGATAATGATAATTTTTTTTAAATAATTTTAAAACTAATACTCTGACACAAATGACAAGTATAACATGGAAGAAATCTATTGTTGGCACTACTACTATTACTACTAGTACTACTACTTCTACTATTTCTATCACTACTACTACTGTTACTACTACTACTACTACTGCTACTACTACTACATGCATTACTACTACAATGACTACTGCCCATACTACTACTACTGCAATGATAATAATAACTACTGCTACTACTCTATTACTACTACAACAACTGATACTACTATTACTATCACTGCTACTACGACTGCTATTATTACTACTACTGCTATTACTACTATTACGACTACTACTACTAGCAAGCATTACTGCCACTACCTCTTCTACTACTATTTCTTTTATTACTAGTACAACTACTGCTCATATCGTTATCATTATCACTATTACAATCTGCTCAATTATTATAACCATTATCATTACCATCATTTTATTTATAAATAAGAATTAGTTATCTGTTGCAGATGTTACTGTTACTATTTCTACTAATGTTATTATATAAGCATTAATGATGTCTTTATTCTGCTTATAACCTGCGCTATCGTTGCCGCTTATTATGCTATAGTCATCATTATCTTCACCAGTTTAATTAATGCTGTCAGTATTATTATAATCATTATTGTTTTCACATCTATTCTTCTGTATTATTATCACTATTATTTTTATCACTTATGTTATCTTATCGTTATCATTAGTATCATTATTCTTATGATTATCATTAATCATAATAACACTATTCTCAACACTATTATCATTATTGTTTTAACCCTCATTTTCATTTATTGTTGTTGTTATCATTGTTATTACTACTGCTATTATTATTATCATCATCATCATTATAGCTATTATCACTAGTATCATTATGATAATGATTATCATTATTATGATTATTACTTTTTGTTTCATTAATGTTGTTTTTATTATTTTTATAATGATAACAATTATTATTCTTATCAATCACCATCATCACCATTGTCATTAGTATTACTACTATTATTTTTAAATGTGAATAACAACAATTATGATAATTATTATAATTATCATAGTAATGATAATAATGATAATAATAATTATTATTACCACTATCATTATTATCATTAACATTGCCATTATCGATGTGCCTAAGTGACGTCACAGTTACGTGATGCTAATGTTACAGGTTGTGCAGTCTGGCTGGATAATTGTTCATGTTCTGTGCTACATATTCATCAGCTTCCTGACATAATACAGTGATAATAGTGACAGAAAAGTTGACAGTATGTGATAATGATAACAATGATAATGATCATAATGATTATTATTTTATTAAAGATAACAAAAATACAATGATAATAATAATAATGGTAATGGTGATTATGATGACGATTGTTATTATTATTGTTATCATTATATTGAAAAAAATAACAATAATGATATTGCTAATGATGAGTAAAAATTAATAGTAAGAATAATAAGGATAATGATGATGGCAACAATAAAAATATTATTCAAATATTCAGGTATGATAATGATAATGAGATAATAATAAGAATGGTAATGATAATGATAGTAATGATGATAATGATGATGGTAGTAATGATAATGATAATACTAACAGCAAAAATAACAAAAATAATGACAGTGATAAGGATAATCTTTATGATAACGATAATGATAACGATGAAAGTGATAATGATATGGATGCTAATACTAATGAAGAAATGATAATAGTAATAATGATAATGATAATAATGATTATGATACTGAAATTTATAATTATAGTTATTTTTTTTACCGTCGTTATTATTGTTATTGTTGCTCTTGTAATTATTTTGATTATCATCCTTTTGAATTATTATTATTATATTATATATTATTTATATTATTATTATTATTATTATTATTATTATTATTATTATTATTATTATTATTATTATTATTATATCATATTATTTTATAATTATTGTTATTATTATTATCATCATTATCATTACTATTATAATTATTAGTATCATCATTATTATTTTAAATATTATCTTTGTTATTGCTATTATCAATATTATTTTTGTTGTTATTCCAATTATCATTTTATATAATTGATATTATTGTTACTGTTAATGATGAAGGTCAATCGCGATATCATGAATAAATATAGTAGTGGTTCCCAAGCTTTTTCATTTTTCAGTTATTGCTTCTTATGAATAGCGTAAAGGTGTCACTAGATCTAAGACAAGGACACTTTATAATTATTATTATTATCATTATTGTTATTATTGTTATTATTATTATTATCAGTAGTAGTAATAGCACTAGTAGCAGCGGCAGTGGTGGTAGCAGTAGTAAAATTAATAATAGTGGTATTATCATTATTATGATCCTTATCATTATTATGGTTATGATTATCAATTTTGCTATTGCTGTTATTGCTCTTATTATTTATTTTTCATTATCATTATTGTTATCATTATTATTATTATCATAGTTATTGTTATTATTATTATTATTATTATTATTATTATTATTATTATTATTATAATTATTCTTATTATTATCATTATTATTGGTATTGGTATTGTTAATATTGTCAATGGTAATGACAATAATGATAATAGTAATTATCATTATTATTATTACTATTATTATAATGTTGGTAATAATAAGGATTATTATTATAATTAATAATTATAATTATTATTATTATTATTATTATTGTTATTATTATTATTATTATTATTATTTGATAATAGTAGTAGTGTCATTGATATTATTATCGTTAACTTTATTGTTATTTTTATCATTATCATAGTAGCTGTTATTGTTGTTATTTTATAGGTAATCATTGTTGTTATTGTCATTATTCTTATTGTTATTATTATTATTGTTGTATTCATTATTATTATTGTTGTTGTTGTTGAAATGATTATTATTAGTATTATCATTATTATTACCGTGTTATTAGATAGTTTATTACTATTGTTTGTTATATTTGCGTGTATTGCTATTATTATCATAGCTGTTTTTCGTTCTAGTAATATTGCTATTACAGGTATTATAGCTGTTATCATTATCATCAAGTACTCATATCGAGATTATTGTTGTTATCATCATGTTTGTAATCCGTATCATCTATTATTACTGCCAATATCATATTTACTGTTGTTATCATTGTTGTCGTTATCTTGTTTGTTATTACGATCGAGGAAGCATTTTCTTTCACTTCCCCTCTCTTCTTGTTTTAGTACCTCTTTTTCCCTCCCTCTTTTTAATATGAACTGCCTCTTTTCTTTCTTTTTTACTTCTTACCATGCCCTCCTTTGTCTCTCTCTCTCTTTCTATTTATTATGCCCTTTCTCTCTCTTTCTCTCTTGTCCTATGCCTATTGTCAGCTATCCGACTTATCTGTCCATCTTACACAGTCTGAGCTGTTGTAGCTGCCACCGTTTATTCGT
>NW_020869355.1:406510-421510 GCF_003789085.1 Penaeus vannamei | reverse complement strand
CTCCTACCTCCCTCCCTCCTCCTCCCTCCTCCCCGTGATAATGACTCGAGCTCACGACATTCTGCTCGGCCCCCGGGTCACGCTACGACCTCGTTACAGTGAACCACTTTGGCCTCTGCGCTGCGTCCCGCTCCGCGCCGGCCACACTGGGGCTCCCTGTGGTGCCGGGGTCAACTGCTGCTGGGGGTTGCTCCAGGGGGAGGCGTGCGGACCCCCCTCCCTTCCTCCCCGGCTCAGCCGCCCGTGGGACCCGCCCGAGAGGCCACCGAGAGGTCAGTCAAGAACCCCAGCGACCCTCCTCGCCCCTCTACGACCTTTCCCACCCCTACGACTCTCCCCTTTCCCACCGAGGGCCTCCTGCCCCCGCCCGTCCCCCGGCGCGACCTTCCTCCCCCTCTCTATCCCCTCTCCTGCACCCTCGTCGCCACGACCCCTCTTCGCCCCATCCCTCCTGCCCTCATCACGACCATGCCCTCCCCACGACGACCATTATCACCCCCGCCAGACCTCTATTAGCTGCGATCACTCTCCGACCCTCACTGCCCCACCTCGCACACCCCCATTTTGCCCCTATTAACTCACGCAAAACGACCCTGGCCGAACCACCCTAAAAGCCCCCTCTCCCTTCATCCATCACGGACCATACGACTCTTCCCCTCTTCTCCTTCTCTCCCGCTATTCCCTCTTCTTCTATGCCCTTATGCAGGTCCTCCTACACCTGCATCGACACCTCTCACCTCTCTGTCTCGTGTTTTCTGCCTTTCGTTCTTTATCTCCCCTCCTTCTCTTTCTCCTCAACCTCCTCCTCCTGTTTCTCATTTTCCTTCTCCTTCCATTCCTCTTCCTCTTTCTAAGCTTCCTCATTTTTTCCCTCCTCTTTTTCTCCTACTCCTCCACCACCCCCTCCCTCCTCCCCTCCTCCTCCACATTCACCCTCCACATCCACCTCCTCCTCCTCCTCTTCCCATTCCTCTTTATCTCCTCTTTCTCCTCTCCTCCTCCTTCTTCTCCTCCTCCTCCTCCTCCTCTTTCTCCTCCATACTCTATCTCCTCCCACTCTCTTTCGGCCTTCACCATGACCTTATTTGCCCCTTCCTCTCAACCAGCACCACGACCTTTCATGACCATTATGAGGTTGGGGAAGTTGATGCGAGAGAGGGAGAGAGAGAGGGGGGAGGAAAGTGGAGGAGAGATAAGGTGAGAAGTGGAAATAGAGAGAGGGAGAGAGAATGGGAGAAGGAGGAAGAGGTGGGAGGAAAGTGGAAGAGAGATAAGGTGAGAAGAAGTGGAAATAGAGAGAGGGAGAGAGAATGGGAGAAAGAGGAAGAGGGGGGAGGAAAGTGGAAGAGATAAGGTGAGAAGAAGTGGAAATAGAGAGAGGGAGAAGAGGGAGAGGGGAGGAAAGTGGAGGAGAGATAAAGTGAGAAGAAGTGGAAATAGAGAGAGGGAGAGAGAAGGGGAGAGATAGAGGGAGAGGGGGAAGGAAAAAGGAGAGGAGAGAGAAAGAGAGAGGGAGAGAGAGCGAGACAGAGGGAATGAGAGGAAGAGGAAGAAGGGGAGAGGGGGGTTATGGAGGGAGGGAAAAAAAGAGAGGGAGATAGGAGGAGAGGGGGTGGGAGAGGCAGAACGAGAGGGTGATGGAGAAGTAGAGGAAGAGGGAGAGGAAAAGGAAGAAGGAGAGGGAGAGGGAAAGGAAAAGGAAGAAGGAGAGGGAGAGACGGAAGGAGCGGGAGAGGCGGAAGGAGAGGGAGAGACGGAAGGAGAGAGAGAGACGGAAGGAGAGGGAGAGACGGAAGGAGAGAGAGAGAGAGAGGAAGGAGAGGGAGTGGCGGAAGGAGAGGGAGAGACGGAAGGAGAGGGAGTGGCGGAAGGAGAGGGAGAGACGGAAGGAGGAGAGGGATAAGGAGTAGGAGAAAGGGAGGTGTGAGTGAGAGGGAGAGAGGGAATTTGAGAGAGGGAGAGGAGAGAGGATGTGTGAGACGGAGAAGGAGAAGGAAAGGGAGAGGGAAAGGGAAAGGGAAATAGAGACAGACCGACAGACAGACAGACCGACAAACAGACAGACAAACAGATAAACAGACATACATGATCAGAGACACGTGTAGAGCACAGTCACCTAGTGTGTGTGTGTGTGTGTGAGAGAGAGAGAGAGAGAGAGAGAGAGAGAGAGAGAGAGAGAGAGAGAGAGAGAGAGAGAGAGAGAGAGAGAGTGAGGAGGGGAGGGGGTAGGGGGGGGAGGAGGAACCGCCCTGGGTGCACCAACATGGCCTTTGTTCCCGAGAGCACGATGGCCCAAGCGGCAGATGGCCTTGTCCTGGGTCTTGGTATCGACTTTTTACGCCGGGCGGCTGTGGTCAGGGTCTTTGTCTAGCTCATGATTAACGTGTCGACCAGCCAGCTCCCCTCCACCATGGGGGTGAAGGCTAGGGGTAGGGGGGCTCCCTCCTTCTCTAAATGCTCCACATCCATCTCGAGATATCCTTCGCCAATGCCTCCTCTGCCTTTTATACTTGTCATTGCTGTTCAGATTATTTATTTTGTTCTTTCTCTCCTCCTATTTTTTCCTCTTTTTTTCCTATTCTGCCTCTTCTCGTATCTCTCCTTCTTCCACCTGCTTCCTTCTTTCTTACTCTCTTCTTTTTGTTTTTCATCTTTTTTATCTCCTCATTCTCTCCCGCCCTCTCTTACTCTTCCTCCCCCTCTTCCTTTTGATTCTCTTCTTTCTCCTTCTGCACCCCCTGCTCCTGCTCCTCTTCCTCTTTCCTCCCTCTCCCTCACCTCCCTCCTCTCTTCCTCCCCCCCGCCCCTCCCTCCTCCGAGAGTGGTTATGGCGTTGTGCGAAGCGTGGTGAGGCAGCAGGTGTGATAAGATAGCAGGTGTAATGGAGCAGCAGGTATAGGTGGCAGCAGGTGTGGGCAACACAAGGTAAGTCACTGACGTGCCTGTATGAAGGTCGTGATCTTGGCTGTCAGTTCCACCCCCTCCCTTCTCACCCCTCCTTCCCCCCGGTCTCTTGCTTACCTCTCCTCTTCTCATTTTCCTTCTATCTCTCCTTCGCTTTGTTTTCTTTTTTCCTGTTCCTCTCATTGTTGCACCGCTTTTAATCGCAATGCATTGCTTTGCTTCTCATTTTTTCTTCTTATCCCCCTATACTTCCTTCCTTCCTTCCTCCTCTCCTCTTCCTATTCGCCAATTTCCTTCCATTTTTCCCAATTCTCTCCCGACTCTCCTTTAACTGGTTTGCGTGCCACCCCTTTGGCATGCTGATCCTTATCGCCCCCTTATCTCCCTGTCCTGTTATTCGGTTTGATGTTTGTTTCATGACCTTCCTCGTGGCCCCCTCCTCGCCATTCTTCCCCTCCTTGCCCTCTCCCCCTCCCCGTGGCCCCCTCCTTGCCCTCCTTCCTCCCCGTGCCCACCTCCCCGCCTTCTTCCCCTCCCCGTGGCCCCCCTCCTCGCCTCCTCCCCCTCCCCGTTGCCCACCTCCCCGCCTTCTCCCCCTCCCTGGCCACCTCCCGCCTTCCTTCCCCTCCCTGTGGCCCCCCTCCTCGCCCTCCTTCCCCCTCCCGCTGCGGCTCCTTGAGGGGCCACGCTCTTCCTGCTGTCCTGACCCATCTTCCCCGCCTTATCCTACGCTTTCCTTCCCTTCTGCCCTCCTTCACCCTCTCCTCATACGTCTCTTTGACCTCGTTTTATCATTCCTTCCTCATTTTTAAGTTTCTTTGTCATTTCATGATTTCTTCCTCATTTAAAGATTTAAGTTTTTCTCTTGTTTTAATTTCTTTATTTTATCATTTTTTCCACATTATGAAAATCTTCCTCATGTTTTCATTTCTTCCTCATTTTTCATTTCTTCGTCATGTAGCATTTCTTCCTCTTTTTTAAATTTCTTCCTCATTTTATCTTTTCTTCATTTTAATTTCCTCCCCATTTTATCATTTCTTCATCATTTTTCATTTCTTCCTCATTTTACCTTTTTTCATTTTAATTTCTTTCCCATTTTATCATTTCTTCCTCCTTTTTCTCCCTATTCAGTCTTCCGAACATCCTTAGACCCAAACAGAGATTGGAGAGAACTTTTTTTAGGGCTTCCCACAGCGAGGTTTATCGAATAGATTAGATGATATTTAATCTCTTCTATCAAAGGGCATGTTCGGACCTATTTGAGCTTTAACTTTATAGGAAGGAATTCTCAGTTAATGCGTCGTGCCTTTCTTAGTGTTAGAGCTAATCATGGTTTGTGATTTCTTTTCCTAGTGTGAGAACTTTCTTGTTTTATGCTTTCCCTTTCTTAGTGCAAGACCTTCAATGGTTTGTAGTTTTCTTTCTTAGTGCGAGAGTTTCTAAACCTGGTTTGTTTTCCTTTCTTAGTGCGAGGTCTTACCTAGTTTGTGCTTTCCCCTTCTTAGTGCAAGAACTTCAATGGTTTGTGTTTCCCTTTCTTAGTGCGAGAGCTTAGCTAGTTTGTGCTTTCCTTTCTTAGTGTGAGAATTTACATGGTTTATGCTTATTGAAACTCATTTGCTCCATAGACTAGAAAGCCCCGTCGGGTGAGAGACACCAACTCATGACACAGTTGTAAGCCTCCCTAAGCCCATGAAACAGTCAGCCTTCACCTCATAGTATTCCATTGAGATCCGCCAGTGTGTGCGAAAAGAGGCTTGCATTTATTTGCGCATCGACAAATGAACAGATAAATTTCCCTGTCATCTGTGGTAGCCACGCAGCGGCTGATTAAACTCTGGGTTCTACCTGTAGGCCCCTCCGCCGGTTCAGCAGGGGGTGGCCTTCCCGTGTTTAGAGCAGGAAGGCCCTTCCCATAGTCGGCGCAGGATGTTCAGTCCTTGGCAATGCAGCCAGAAGGCGCCCCCACCTCCTCCATCCTCCAGACCTACCCCCTCCCACCCTCCCTACTTCTCCACGAGCAGGTGCGGTGTGTGCTCAGGCTCGGGTTTCCCCTCAGAGAAGTGGCGAATTTTTGCAGCTGTCAGGTGAAGTGGGCGTGGAGATGAGGGTGGGCGTCGTGCGGAGGGCGAGGCGAGTCATATTCGGGCGTGGGGGTGGGCATGCGGTTGGCAAAGCGGGGGTTGCGGGCGTGAGGCAACGCAGGCTCAGTGTGTACAGGTGACTGGACGCTCGCCAGATTTTTGGTCAATACAAATGAGTTAACACACTTTGGGGATTATGAAGAGTAAATGTGGACGAAGGGATGGGACCTGCGGACCCACACTCGGCTCGTCCGCCACCCTCGTCTCGCGCACACACACACGCTCACAACCTCACATACACTTACATACATGTGTTCAGAGTGATACGCATGCACACACATGCACCTCACGCGCACATGCACACGCCAAACGTGTATATATGTATGCATGTAATGTACGTATGTGTTTTTTTTTGTGTTGTGTATGTTTGTCTGTCTGCCTGCCT
Source organism: Penaeus vannamei (assembly GCF_003789085.1). Lineage (NCBI taxonomy): Eukaryota > Metazoa > Arthropoda > Malacostraca > Decapoda > Penaeidae > Penaeus > Penaeus vannamei. The sequence continues at coordinate 416,077 of NW_020869355.1, read as the reverse complement.
GCCTGCCTGCTGGGCCTGCCTGCCTGCCTGTGCCTGCCTGCCTGCCTGCCTGCCTGCCTGCCTGCCTGTCTCAGTCAGTCAGTCGGTCGGTCGGTCAGTCAGTCAGTCAGTCAGTCACTCACTCACTCACTCACTCACTCACTCACTCACTCACTCACTCACGCACTCACTCACTCAGTGAATCAGACAGTCACTCAGTCAGTCAGTGTACAGTATAGGTATACACTTATATATGCATGCATACATACTGCATCCCCGCCACACACAGTAGTTAGATGTATATATATGAGTGTGTGTGTGTATGCGTGTAAATATATATTCACACACACACACACACACACACACACACACACACACACACACACACACACACACACACACACACACACACACACACACACACACACACACCACACAACACACACACACACACACACACACACACACACACACACATACACACACACACACACACACACACACACACACACACACACACACACACACACACACACACACACACACACACACACACAACACACATACACACACACACACACACACACACACACACTCCTTTGGACTATTTCTATGTTGTCCGATCCTAGTATCCCCTTATCCATTCCCATCATATTTAGACCCGCTATTACCCACCTCTACTCTTCCTTTGCTCCCTGTGCCCTCTCTCCGTCCTCTGACCTTTCTCTAGTTTCCCTCTACCCCTTCTCTTTCCCTCCTCTGTTCCTATTAATCTTCTGCCCTTCCTCCATTTCTTCTCTTACCCATCGTCCCTCCACTGCTCCCTCCTTTATCCTTTCTCTTCCCCCTCTACCTTTCCTATACTCCCTGTACCCCTCCTTTACTCCCTCCCCCTCCATCCCCTCCTTCACTCCCTTACCCTTCACCCCCTCCTTCACTCCCTCCCTCCCTCTCACTCCCTTCACTACCTCCCCCCTTCACCCCTCCTTTACTCCCTCTCCCCCTCACCCCTCTTTACTGCCTCTCCCCCTCCACCCCTCCTTTACTCCCTCTCCCTCTCCACCCCCTCCGTCACTCCTCCCCCTCCTCCCCCTTCTTCGCTCCTCTCCCCCTCCACCCCCCTCCGTCACTCTTCTCTCCCTCCACCCCTCCTTCACTCCCTCTCCCCCTCCTCCCCCTCCGTCACTCCCTCTCCCTCTCCCCCTTCACTCCTTCCCACTCCTCTCTCTCTCCTCCCCCTCCTTCACTCCCCTCTCCCCTCTCACCCCTCCTTCACTCCCTCTCCCCCTCCACCCCCTCCTTCGCTCCTCTCCCTCCACCCCTCTCCCCTCAACCCTCCGTCACTCCTCTCCCCCTCCTCCCCCTCCGTCACTCCCTCCCCCCCCTCCTCACTCCCTCTCCCCCTCCTTCACTCCCTCCCTCTCCACCCCCTCTACGCTCCCTCTCCCCCTCTCACCCCTCTCCCCTCAACCCCCTCCTTACTCTCCCTTCCCCTGTCCTTTACTCCTCCTCACCCTCCTTTACTCCCTCTCATCCCTCTCCCTCCCCCTCCACCCCTCCTTTACTCCTCTCCCCCTCCCCCCTCCTTTACCTCCCCTCTCGCTTTACTCCCCTCTCACCCCTCAACCCCTCCGTCACTTCCTCTCCCCCTCCCTACCGTCACTCCCTCTCCCCCTCCACCCTCCTTTACTCCCTCTCCCTCCACCCCTCCTTTACTCCCTCTCCCCCTCCATCCCCTCCTTCACTCCCTCTTACCCTTCACCCCTCCTCACTCCCTCTCCCTCTCAACCCCCTCCTTTACTTCCCTCTCCCCCTCCACCCCTCCTTTACTTCTAGCTTTCCCTCTCCCCTCCACCCCTCCTTTACTCCCTCTCCCCCTCTACCCCTCCCTTTAGTCCCCTCTCCCTCCACCCCTCTTTACTCCCTCTCCCTCTCTCACCCCTCCCCCTCCCCCCTCACCCCCTTTAATCCTCTCCCTACCCCCTCCGTCACTTCTCTCCCCTCCAACCCCTCCGTCACTCCCTCCCCTCCACCCCTCCCTCCCTCTCCCCCTCCACCCCTCCTTTACTCCCTCTCCCCTCCACTCCTCCTTTACTCCCTCTCCCCTCAACCCCCTCCGTACTCCTCTCCCCCTCCTCCCCTCCTTCACTCCCTTCTCCCCTTCCACCCCCTCCGTCACTCCCTCTCCTCCCTCCACCCCCTCCTTTACTCCCTCTCCCCTCCACCCCTTCCGTCACACCCACTCTCCCTCCACCCCCTCCTTCGCTCCTTCTCCCCCTCCACCCCTTCCTTCACTCCCTCTCTCCCCCTCCACCCTCCTTCACTCCCTCTCCCCTCCACCCCCTCCTTCACTCCCTCTCCCCTCCACCCCCTCCTTCACTCCCTCTCCCCTCACCCCTCCTTTCACTCCTCTCCCCCTCCCCCTCCTTTACTCCCTCTCCCCCTCCACCCTTCTTTCACTCCCCTTTCACCCCCTCCTTCACTCCCTTTCCCCTCCACCCCTCCTTCATCCTCTCCCCCCTTATTTCACTCCCCCTTCACTCCCTTTCCCCCTCCACCCCTTCTTCGCTCCCTCTGCCCTTCACCACTCCTTCACTCTCTCTGCCCCTCCACCACTCCTTCACTCCCTCTCCCCCTCCACCCCTTCTTCACTCCCTCTCCCCACCGACTCTTCCTTCACTCCCTATCACCTCCACCCACTCTTTTACTCCTTTTCCCCCTCCACCCCTCCTACACTCCCTCTCCCCCTTTCACCCCTCCTTTACTCCCTCTCCCCCTCCACCCCCTCTTTTAGCCTTGCTCCCTCTCTAAGCCCTCCTCACCCCCTCCTTCACTCCCTCTCCCCTCCACCCCTCCTTCACTCCCTCTCCCCCTCCACCTCCAACCCCATCGCTGCATAATGAGAGGAATCATCCCGAAGCATCCAGATCCGGGGTTTTGGAATGTCAACACATTGCAGGCGATATTAGATTAGTGAGCGGAGGTTATGTGGGGGAATGTCGGCTGCGGCAGGAATGCGGCGGGGACGTTTGTGCGGCGGCGGCGAGCTGGGCTGCAACATGCGGAAGTCGCACAAGATGTATTATGACGGAGGCGGGTCGTCGTAATGCTGGAAAAACTTCTTTATCTCCCTTTCTCTCTCTGTCTCTCTCTCTCATCACTCACTCACTCACTCACTCACTCACTCACTCACTCACTCACCACTTCACTCCTCTCTCTCTCTCTCTCTCTTCTTCTTTCTTCTTTCTTTCTTTCTTCCTCTCTCTCTCTCTCTCTCTCCTCTCTCTCTCTCTCTCTCTCTCTCTCTCTCTCTCTCTCTCTCTCTCTCTCTTCTCTCTCTCTTCTCTCTCTCTCTCTCCTCTCTCCTCTCTCTCTCTCTCTCTCTCTCTCTCTCTCTCGCTCTCTCTCCTCTCTCTCTACCTCCCTCTCTCTCTACCTCCCTCTCTCTCTACCTCCCTCTCTCTCTACCTCCCTCCCTCCCTCCCTCCCTCATTCCTTTTCTCTTTTTGCTGGTTCCCTGCGAAGCGGAAGTCTCACGTTTTTTTCACATAATGGAAATGTACGTTGTAATGGATCGAAGGAAAGGCACCGACAGACGCCCAAAAAATAGACCGACAAACGCACGTACAGACAGAGATTGAAGGATTGCTGATCAGCAAATAAGTGAATGTGGAGACGGATGTGGAACCTCGAGATGGAGACGCAAACGGGTATAGGGATAGGTCAGAGTTGCCGTAGATACGGGTGAAGATAAACGCGCGCGCGCACACACACACACACACACACACACACACACACACACACACACACACACACACACACACACACACACACACACACACACACACACACAACACACAACAAGGGGATGAGGGAGAGAGAGAGGAGAGGAGAAGAGGTGAGAGGAGAGGTGAGAGGGAGGAGAGTGAGAGGAGAGGAGGAAGAGCGGGGGAGAGGGTGAGAGAGGAGAGGGGAGAGGAGGGGAGAAAGGAGAGGAGAGTGAGAGGGGAGAGAGGAGAGGAGAGGTGAGAGGGAGAGAAAGTGGGGAAATGGAGACGCGAGTAGGGGAGTGACGAGAGAGAAGTAAAAAGGGAGAGAGGAGGAGGAGAGGTGAAAGGGGAGAGAGAGGAAAGAGAGGGAGAGGGCGATAGAAGCCGAGGAAGGAGTAGAGAGGCGAGGAGAGCGCGGAGAGAGGCGAGGAGAGGGGACGAGAGGGCGAGTGACGAGGGGAGACGAGGCCGAGGAGAGGGAGAGCAGAAGCGAGGAGAGAGGGGAGAGAGAGAGCGAGGAGAGGGCGAAGAACGAAGCGAGGAAGAGGGCGAGAAGAAGCGAGTGAGAGGGGAGAGAAGCCGAGCGGAGAGGGGCAGGGAAGCAGCAGGGAAAAGGAGAAACGAGGAGCGAGGGCGAGAGAGGCAGGGACGATGGGGACAGAGAGACGAAAGGGGAGATTGGTTTGCAGAGAGTGCAGGAGAGAGGGAGAGAGGCGAGAGGAGAGGGGAGAGAGGCGAGAAGAAAGAAGGGGGAGAAGGCGAAAAGGAGGAGGGAGGAGAGAGCAGAAACAAGAGGCAGAGGCGAGAAGAGGCGAAGAGACGGCAAGAGAAGCGAGAAGCAGGGGAGAGAGGCAAGAGTGCAAGAGAAGAGGGAGAGAGGCAAGGAGAGAGGCAAAAGAGAAGTGGAAGAGGGAGAGAGGTGAACAACGAAGTGAGAAGCGAGAAGAGGGGGAGGGAGGAGAGGAAGGAGGGGAGGGAGGAGAGAAGAGGGGCGAAGGGCGGAGAGAAGAGAAGGGGAGGATAGGGAGAAGAGAAGAGGGGAGGGAGGAGTGAGAAGGAGGGGTAGCGGGAGCAGGAGAGACGGAAGACGGGAGAGGAAGGAGAAGGAAGAGGGGAGGGAGCGAGAGAAGAGAGGGGACGGGCAGAGAGAAGTAGGTATGAGGGAGGAAGAAGAGAAGAGGGGAGGGAGGAGAGAAGAGGGCAGGAGGAAGGAGAGAAGAGAGGAAAGGAAGAGAAGAGGGGAGCGAGAAGCAGAGGAGAAGGAAGGAGAAAGGAGCGAGGAGGGAAGGGAGAGGAGAAAGAGAGAGGGGAAGGTCGAAGAGACCGAGAGAAAGAGAGAGAGAGAGAGGAGAAAGATGAGAAAGAAGCAATAAACAAATGATGAGAGAGTGAGAGAGAGATGAAGAGTAAGAAAGAGTACGACCCGGGTAGGACCATGAGAAGAGAGAGAGGATAAAGGAAAGAGAGAGGCGAGAGGTTGATAAAAAAAAATGTTTCAAAAAGGTATTAAAAGCCTCGATTAATTCCAGATCTATGTTACAGAGATAGCGATGCCATTACGCGAGTAAGGAATGGCCGATGTTACCATCCACTGGGACAGCGCGCGGGATCGAACGTGGTTAGCAATATTGCTAGACTGAGAGAACGTTAGGCCGGATGTTGCATCCACGAAACACGAATTAAGCACACACAAGGCGCGGAAAGAAGGAATGAGGAAGAGTGAAAAAAGAGAACTAGTAGGAAAAAGAGGATAGACGAGAGAGTATAAAGGAAGGAGAGAGAGAGAGGAACCGACTAGTGAGAATTAAAGAGAGAGATGATGATGAAGAAGAAGGAGAGAGCAGTGATCGCTGAGAGAGCACGAGAGAGGCATGAATGTGGAGGAGTAAAAGAGTGAGAATAGAACGCAAATTCGTGATGAGAAGCCTACGAAGAGAAGTAGATTGACTGGAGCAAGAGTGGTGAACGATGTTATGCTGGAAATAATATAAGTCGAGGAGAGAGAGATATGGGGGATGAGGAGAGACGTCGAGATATGTGAGAAGAGAGAGATACGAATCCGTCGAGATGAAAGCAGAGAGAGAGATGAGTGGAGAAGAAGAAAGGCAGAGAGAATTGGAAGAGCAGACGGCAGAAGAAGAACTATGGCAGAGAGAGAGAGATATGGGAGAAGAGAGAGAGAGGAGATATGGAGAGGACGAGTGAAAAAAGGTAAGAGAAGAAAGAAGGAGAGAGAGAGAAGAAGAGCAGAGAGAGAGGAGAGAGAGAGAGAGAGAGGAGAGAGAGAAGAGGAGAGAGAGAGAGAAAGGGGAGATAGAGAGAGAGAGAAAGGGGGATAGAGAGAGAGGAGAAAGGGAGAGAGAGAGAGAGAGAAAGGGGAGAGAGGAGAGAGAGAGAGAAAGGGGAGAGAGAGAGAGAGGAGAGAGAGAGAGAGAAAGCGGGGAGAGAGAGAGAGAGAGAGAAAGCGAGAGAGAGAGAGAGAGAGAAAGGGGAGAAAGGGAGAGGAGAGAGAAAGGGAGAAGGGAGAGAGAGAAGAAAGCGGGAGAGAAGGGGACGCAAAGAGAGGGAGAGAGAAAGGAAGAGAAAGAGCGAGAGAAGAGGGGGCGAGAGGCGAGAGAAAGGGGACGAGCGAGAGAAAGAGCCGTAGAGAAGAGGGGGAGCGACTAGAGAAAAGGGCGAGCAGGAAAGAGGAGAAAGGGGAAGGGGTGAGAAAGGAGAGAGGTGGAAAGGCGGAGGAGACGAGAGGACAAGGGGGTGAGGAGGAGAGAGAAAGGGGGGAAGATAAGTGGAACCGCCATTACCAGCAAGAGATCAGATGCGTGAAAGGGAAGGGGAGCAGAGAGAGAGATATAGTGTTCAGGAACAGGCAGGTAACAGAGCAGTAATGAACGCGCAGGGGTACTTGTTGTGCCGACTTGAACCGCGAAGAATAGCCCTTCACAAACAAAGCGCAGAAACCACACAAGCACAACACGATGGGAGAGAGAGCAGAGACGAAAGAGTGGTAGACTATAACGAAGTTAACAGAGGAAGAGACGAGAGAGAGGTGCCGGCAGCACGCACGACCGAGAGAGAGACGGGAGAAAGGGCAGAGAACACGACAGACACCGGCAGTACAGGCACCGCGAGAACACCACACGACCACCACGAGACCAGACAGGACGGCACCAGGCCCAGAGCACCGACCCAGAGATAATACCAGTGAGAATAACCAGTACATACAGTACATGGGTGCTAAAAAGAAAGCGAAAGAAACCGCTTCAAATCCCACTAGAGAAAGAAACATCAACCCCAAAAACTGAAAAGCGAATGTATAGATATCTCGCAAAAATAAACCCCTCCTCCTTCTTCGCACTCAGCCGCCCGAATCTAATTTAAATACCGCGAAGTTCGTAAAAGTGGAATCTAATTGAAACTCCGGACATGCTCATTCCCTAGCACGCATGAGGAGGGAGTGCTACACCACATAGCAGGAGTTTGATCAGGGAGTTAGAAAAGAGGTAATTGCACGTCTCGGCCTTTCGGGATTGGCAGACTGTCAAAGATAAATATGAAAACCCTCGGGGGCAACGTGGAGCCTGTTCTGGTATTTACACCCGAGTGGTCTCTTAAATAGACTCTTAATTTGCGTTTCAGGAGGCAGCGTCGGGCGAGGATCGAGGTGCAAAATTATTATCTGCGCCCGTCGGTGGATGTCTACACGGGGAAGGTTCGTCCGGGATCAAATACGCAGGCTGTGCTTTTTTATTTTTTTTATTTTTTTTCTTAACGATGTCGATAAAGGAACAAGTTATAAGTTCGGCCAAGCGGTAAAGCTCCTGGTTGTAGGAGGAGAATGAATATGCAGATTTCCTCTATCGTTTTGTCGTTGGCCCCGAAACGTCTGCGTGTTCGTAACAGTTCGGGCTTCCATAGGATTTTTGAATAATCGTAATTTGGGGTCTTTATATGCAGAAATATGGATATGCGTTCGGACTACAAAAAGTTCCATGTTTCCACTTTTCTTTTTACTTTTTTCACTCTTGAAGTCTTGCATTTGGAAGATTGTATGCTAATAAGTATACATATGAAACTATGAGCTGTTGGGCACATTTTATCCAGACTAGCTTATCTGTGGATGAGTCAGTATCTTGCGCGAAACGATGGCTGAAACTTTGCATTTCGTCATTAGTTGTGTAGATTCATTAAAAAAGCTTTTAGGCTTCTTAATATCTATCATATTATATACTATATATATATGTATATATATATATATATATATATATTATTATTATATATATATAATATTATTTGTATGGCTGACGAAAATTCAGTTGCTTGTGTTCAAAATATTAATGCTTGCACCGCGGTTCATTCATTGCGGATATGAATGTTTGTAAATAAATTGCCATTAAGAATGCGAATCATATTTAATTTTTTCATTCCAGTTTCCATATTTAGAATGCATAAATTAGAAGTGCGATTAATAACAAATGGCTGTCGATATAGGTCTGTCGTGCCCAGAAGAAACAATGATATGTATTTTAATGTACAACATGTGTACTCCATAAAAAGATAATCCAAATGATCAAATGAAAGGCTCCCTCAAAAATATATATTTAGGAGACAGTCATCACATCCGCCATATATGATATACTTTTAAAGACGACATTCAGTAAAGATTCCAGACGAAACGGTAGCGAATCAGGAATGAATCCGGACACCAGATTACACGAACACATGACGATGGCGCATGCGGATGTCCCGGGAGAAACGCATGAAAAATGAGATGATAATGTTAATGATGGCAACCCAAATGGCGGAGGAAAGGGGTGGAAATTCGTCTACGCGTTCCCCGGCAATGCGCAGCTTTTGGTTTTTATTTAGTGTTGTTTTTTTCTTTTTTCATTCTTTTCCGCGCCTTTCTTGTTGTCTCTGTCCCTCCTTGTGCTATCTCTATTTTCTCTCTTTCTCTCCCTTTGTTCTTTCTACTTTCTCTTTTGTGGTCTTTCTTCAGCTCCTCCTTACTTCTTCTTGCTCTTCCTCTCCTCCTCCTCCTTTCCCTCCTCTGCCTTCCCCTCCTTCTTCTTCTCCTCCTCCTCTTCTTCTTTTTATTCCCCTCCGTCCGCCTTCCACTTCCTCTCTTCCCCTTTTCTCTCTTTTCTCTTCTCCCTCCTCTCCCTTCTCCTCCCCATCCCGCTCTTCCCCCTCCCTTCTCCTCCTCCCCGTCCCTCTCCCTACCCCCTCTTTCCACTTCCCCCTTTCCTTCTCCCTCCCCTTCCTCCTCCTAACCTCCCCCTCCCCTCCGTGTCCTAACTCGCATCCGCTCAGGGTGGACTTGGTGCTACCGCAGGTTTTTCTGTTTGATGATTTTTTCCCCGTTGCTTCGGGTCCTCGTGGCTTACTGGCCAGCGTGTGACTGCGCCGGTGTGATTCTTCGCCGTTTTGGTCCTGGGTGCGTGCGCTTGTAACCTCTCGTCTTGAATGGTTACTTTTGATAAGATCGTTTAGAAAATAACGTGTATTGACGATGCTTCTGTTTTTGTTTCACTGCATGACTTCTGACAGGAAGGATATGTACATTGCGCTCATTTTTGCATGCCATATTTGCGATTATGTTTGACTGTCGTGAATCGCTTCGGGAGGGCTCAGAGATAGGTACTTGCACAAGCGTTGAAATCGCTATGGAACAAAACAGTTTATGCAAGCCAAACATTCGGAGATTTTGATAAGTATTCACACACACACACACACACACACACACACACACACACACCCACACACACACACACACACACACACACACACACACACACACACACACACACACACACACACA
>NW_020869355.1:399010-401510 GCF_003789085.1 Penaeus vannamei | reverse complement strand
GGGAGGGAGGGGGAGGGAGAAAGAAAGAGAAAGAGAGAGAGAGAGAGGGAGGGAAGAAAGAAGAGAGGAGAAAGAGTGAGAGAGAGAGAGAGAGAAGAAAGAGAGTAGAGAAAGAGACATACAGACAAACAGGCAGAATAGAGCAAGAGAGGCGAGGAGCGAAAAAACAGAGCACAAAATACGTTTATCTTTAAAGAAAAGATATCTAAAAAAAAAAAAATACCCAGGAATCTCAATGAAATAATTCAAACTCACCTCAAAATAACTCAAATATCCTTTTTTTCCCCTTGACCTATCACAAGGACGCACATACGATGAAAGCACCCCCGTATGACTCATGCAAGCGCCTTTACAAACACACACATACACAGAAAGACACCTGATCTATCCACTCACTGGGTCCATTGTTATAAAATGCAGTTATTGGTGAAATATGCGTTCTTCATTGTTCTTCTGTTTTGATGTATGTTTGGCTAGAATTCCCGTCTGTTCTCCTTCTTTTTTTTTAGATATATTGCGGTCTTTATCATTCTCCTTTTTGTGTCCTGTTCGTCTTATTATCATTTCTTTTTCATTCTTTCTTTTTGCTGAGTTTTTTTTTTTTTCTCTTCTCTCTCTTTCTCGGTATCCTCTTTGTCTTTCGCTGTCTTTTTTATTACTCTTTTTCTCTCCCTATTTTCCTTGTTCTTGCTTCGCCTTTTCTCCTCCAATTTTCCTTCCTGTTGCTCAAGTTGCTTCCCTTTATCCTTTATTTTTCCTATTCCATCTCCGCTTTCATTCCCTCTTCTTCTTGTTTCTTATTCACTTCCTTTCTCATTCATTTTATGTCTTTTATCTCTTTATCCTTATCTCCATCTTCCCTTTTCTTCTTCCTACCGCTTCTTCCCATCCGTTATATCTTCTTGCTCTCCCTTCCACTATCGCTTCTTCCTTTTTTCTTCTCTCCTCCTTCTCCTCCTCTTCCTTCTCCACCATTTCTCCTTCCTTTCCTTACTTCCCCTTCACCTCCAGCAAGGTGTTTCAGAATATGCAAAGCAGGAGTTTGTGGAGGGTAACAGGGAGGGGGGTGGAGGGGGGGTGAAGGGGAGAGGGAGAGGAAGGGGGTCGGGGGAGGGTAAGGGGTACGGGGGAGGGGGGTAGGCGTAGAGGAGAGGGTAAGGGAGGGTGGGAATGGAGTGTGGAGGGGAGGGGGGGGTGGGGGGGGTAGGCGTCGAGGGAAGGGAGGGTGGGAATGAGTGTGGATGGGGGGGGGTAGGCGTAGAGGAGAGGGGAGGGAGGGTGGGAATGGAGTGTGGAGGGGGCGGGGTAGGGGGGGGGGAGTAGGCGTTTGAGGGGAGGGGAGGGGGGCGGGTGGGAGAGGGAGGATAGGCGTCGAGGGGTTGGGGAGGGTGGGGGAATGGAGGGCGGAGGGACCGGTAGGGTGGGTGTGGGTCGGGGGGGGGGTTTGGGGGGGGAGAGCAATAGATGCGGATTCCCATTTGCAATATGCAATATATTCCGTGAGAAGCTCATTTAGCGTGGTTTAATTCCAGAATGGAAGTCCCACAGCGACGTAATATCGACCATTTCTCAAGGACATAAACCTTATATAAACCACACAAAAAGTCTGTGTTAAAAGAAGAAATAAAAAGAAAACGAAAAAACGAAATAAAAAGAAAGGAAAACAAGAAAAAGAAAATGGATGTAGATAGAAATAATAAGAAGAGGAAGGCGAATAACGAAAAAAGGAAAACAAAATGGATATAGATAGAAATAAGAAGAAAAGGAAGGCGAATGAGAAAATAATAGAGCGTGATTGAGGAGGAAGGGAGGGAGGAAAGAAAGAAAATAGGAAGGAGGGACACAAGAAAATATAGGAAAAGCTAAGAGGGATTTAGGAAAAAAAAACAAAACAAAAAAAGAAATCGAAAAATTACGAACAAATGAAGAACGAAAAAGTGTTAAAAAGAGAGAGAGAGAAATGAAAGAAGAACGAGAAAAAAAGAAAAAGTAAAAAAATATATATTTTAAAAAGACAAAAGTGAAGAAAATTAAGTGAATGCAAAATTCTGAAAGAAAGAGGTTGAGAAAGAAAGATGGAAAAAATAAGAAAAATTATTAGGAAGAGAGACCAAGAACGGATACTAAAACACCATAGAAGATAAGAGAAATAGAAACTAGAAAAATGAATAGAGAGAAGAGAGAGAGAAGAGAAAAAATAAAGAAATAAAAAGTAAAAGCGAAGAGAGAAGAGAGAGAAGAAATAAACGAGAGAGAAGGAGAACCGAGAAATAACGAAAGCACGGAACAGATGGATGAAAAGAGAAACGCCTTTCTCAAATATCTTTTCTTCGTATCTATATCTACATTCCCTGTTTGAAAGACCACGCAGATTAGAGCAAGACTTCGTGTGACCCTTGCGAAGGAGGAGGTGAAGGGAGAAGCGAGAGAAAAATATTGGTGCCTCGGGGTTGAATAAAGAGGGGGAATTATGGAAGACGAAGGATAAAGAGGAAGAATT
>NW_020869355.1:387291-390900 GCF_003789085.1 Penaeus vannamei | reverse complement strand
TATGTCCTACACTGTTACAAGCCCACGAGGCTGTTTTACCTTCACCTCTATGACCGTACTATCTAAACGAGAGGCCGTTTTATTCCTACGCCGTACAAGCCAACCGAGGCCTGTTAAATCTCTATGACCTTACATCTAACGAGTTGTTATTGTGTCCTTACGGGCCGTTACAAGCTAACGAGCTGTTTAATCTCTCTTTGACCGGACTGGTCTAACCGAGGCTGTATGGTCCTACGGACCCGTTAAAGCCAACCGAGGTGTTTATCACTATGACCGTTAATTTCTAACAATATTGTCCTTAACGACCGTTACAAAGTCAACGAGGCTGTTTTAAATCTCTGGACCGTACTGCTAACAGGTTGTTATATGTCCTTCGACCTTACAACCAACGAGCTGTTAAATCTCAACCTGTTAATTTCAAATTAATTTCTAACCATGTTACTTCCTTACGACCGTTACAAGACCAACAGGCTGATTAATGCTCTTTGACCGCGTACTGTTCTAACGAGGGCTGATTATTGCTCCTACGACCGTTACAAGCCAACGAGGCTGTTTTTTAAATCTCTTTGACCGGCTTACTTTCTAACGAGGTTTATGTTCCTTACGGCCGTTACAAGCCAACGAGGCTGTTTAAATCTCTCTATGACCTAATTTCTAACGAGGTTATTCCTTACGGACCGTTACAAGCTTCAACGGCTGTACTGTCTTACTTATCGTTACGACCCCACCCCACACTCCACCCCCCAACTCAGCGCCACCCCAACATGAGGTCGTTGTTAAATAAATCTTTACAATTCGTCAATCTAACGGAGCCGTTGTTAAATCTTTACAAATCGGTTCGAGCAACGAGTTGGTTGTAAATCTTACAAAATCGTTCGAAACCACTCCAAACGATCTGTTAAATTCTTACAATATTTTTTATGCCTTCGTTCGGAGCCCTACCCCAACCCCACAACGAGGTTGTTAAAATCTCTTTTCAATCGTTCGACCCCACCCCCCACTCGCCCAACGAGGGGTTTGTTCAATTTTGTTTTTTTTTTTTTTATTTTTTACACAATCGTTCGATTGCTTTCTTCTTCATTTTCTAACAGAGTTGTTTAAATCTTTACAATCGTTTCGATCTAACGAGGTTGTTAAATCTTTACAATATTCTTTCATTCAACGAAGGCTTGTTCAAAATTTTTACCAAATCCGTTTCGATTCTAACGAGTTTGAAATTACAATCGTTCATCTAACGAGGTTGTCAAATCTTTTACAAATTACCCTTTCGATCTTCTATATTTTATTCTAACTTCTAACGAGGTTCAAAAATCTTTACAATCGTTTTTCAACTTATTCACTTCTAACGAGGTGTTAAAAATCTTAACAATCCGCGTTATCAATTCTCTAAGAGTGTGTCCAAATCTTTTACCAATCAATCGTTGATCGGCTTTGGCTTATTCTCTATTCTAACGAGGTTGTCAAATCTTTACAATATCTTTCATTTCTAACGAGGTTGTTAAATATTTACAATCGTTCTGAACTTTTTTTATAACAGAGGTTAGTAATCTTTACAATCCCCCTTCGTCATATTTTTAACGAGGTTTGTTAAATCTTTACAATCGATACCATCGTTTCGATTATTCTAACGAGGTTGTAAATCTTTACAATCGTTTCAAATTCTAACAGTTGTATAAATTCTTTTACAATCTCTTTCGATTGTATTTCTTTTCTCTAACGAGGTTGTTTAAATCTTTACGACCCCCAACCAGGCTGCCATGTCCTTAACGATCGTGTTATGATCTAACGAACGATAACCATTATTCTTACACATGAGATTGCGTTCATAAATTTATTCTTATGCTGCAACATGCTACGGGTTTTTTCTTGCGATAATGGTCATATCTGGTTAGTACTAGTATGCAGGGCTGCGTACGCGAAAAACAATTGCGCAAGCATTTTTCTGTGAAGAATACGGTGTTAGTCATCTCTCTCTCTTCTCTTCTCCGTTCCCATTTTCTGGCTTTCTTGCTTCTCTCTCTCTCCCGCTCTCCTTTCTCTACCATCCCCTCCCCCTTCGCTCCCACTCTCTTCTCCTCTCCTCCACCGTCCACCTACCTTTCTTTTATCACGCTCTCTCTTCTCTCCTCCTCCCCCTCCCTCCCTCCTCTCACCCTCTCCCCTCCTCTCTCTCTCTCTTCTCTTTCTCCCCTCCTCCCTCTCTCTCTCTCTCTCCTCTCTCTCCCCTCTCCGTTCTTGTTCTCCATGCTCTCCCTCTCTCCCTCCCCGGGGGGGTTGCGTTTCTCTCTTTCTCTCTTCCTCCCCGGTCCCTCTCTCTCTCTCTCTCCCCCCCTCTCTTCTCCTCTCTTCTCTCTCCCTCTCTCTCTCTCTCCCCCTCTCTCTCCCTCTCTCCCTCTCTCTCTCCTTCTCTCCCTCCTCCTCCCTCTTCCCCGTCTCTCTCCTGCCTCCTGTTCCTCTCTCCTTTCTTTCATCTCCCTCTCCCCCCGTATCTCTCTCTCCTCCATACCTCCTCCCCCCCGTTGTGCCCGTCGTCTCTCTCCTTTCTCGCTCCCCTTCTCCTCACCCTCCTACCCCTCTCTCTCTCCCCCTCTCCTCCCCTCCCCCCCACCCCTCCCCTCTCTTTCTCTCTAACCTGTCTCTATGTTTCTCTCTCTCTCCTCTCCTCTCTAAACCTTGTGTTTTTTTCCCCCTCTTAATTTCTCCCTCTCCTCCTCCCTCTCTCTCCTCCTTGTCTCTCTATCTCTCTTTCCTCTCTGCGTCCCCTCCTCTCTTTCCTCTCTCTCTTCTTGTCCTCTTCCTCTTCTCTCTTTTTTTTTCCTCTCTCCCGTCTCTCTCATTTCTCTCTCTCCCCCCCTTCTCTCTCTCTCTCTCCTCTCTCTCCCCCTTTCTCCTCCTCTCTCCCTACTCCCCCCCGCTCCCCCCCTAGCTCCCTTCTCCCTCCCTCACCCCCTCCTCTCTACCCGCGCCTCTCTAATCATCTAATCTCTCCCCCTCCCCCTCTCTCTCTCTCTCTCTCTCTCCCTCTCTCCCCCTCCCCTCCTCTCTCTCTCTCCTCCCCTCTCTCTCCTTCTCTCTCTCCCTCCCTCTCTTCTCTCTTCTCCGTTCTCTCTCTCTCTCTCTCTCTCCTCTCTCTCCTTCTCTCTTCTCTCCGGATCTCTCTCGTTCCCTTCTCTCCCCGGCTCTCTCTCTCATCTCCTCTCTCTCTCTCTTCTCTTCTCATCCTCCCTCTCTTCTTCTCCTCTCTCTCTCTTCCTCTCTCGGCGTGCGTCTCTCTCTTCTCTCTCCTCTCCGCTTCTCATCTATCCTATCTCTCGCGCACACCCTCCCGACGTCACTCCTTCCTCCTTCCTCTCCTCCCTCTCCCCTCCTCTCTTCTCTCTCCTTCTCTCACCTCTCTTTCCTCTTCTCTCTTCTTTCTCTCCTTCTCTATCCTCTTCTCTCTTCTCTCTTCCTCTCCCCTCCCTCTCCTCTTCTATCTCTCTCTCTCTCCCGTTCGGTCTTTCTCTCTCTCCCTCCTCCTCAGGTATCTTTTCTCCCCCATCCTCCCTTCGTCTCTCTCTCCCCCTCTCTCCGGGGGTTCTTTCTCTTCTCTCTCTCTCTCTCTCTCTC
>NW_020869355.1:369791-374791 GCF_003789085.1 Penaeus vannamei | reverse complement strand
TTTTCTCTTTGTCTTTCCATTTCTCCCATCCTCTCTCTTTTTCTGCCTGTCCCTCTCTCTCTCTCTCTCTCTCTCTCTCTCTTCTCTTCTCTCTCTCTCTCTCTTCTCTTCCTCTTTCTCTTTCTTCTCTCTCTCTTTCTCCTCTTTCTATAAAGCTTTAATTTATCTAAACTAGTAGCCTTCAAAGTTACCAAAAGGAGTAGATCTCTTAAGCTTTAAGCTCTGGCGGTTTGCGCATCTTCAGAATTGCAGTCTGACGTCTTATAATTTCCACTACAAAGCCATGATTATAAATATAAATTATAAATCCGTATATATAAATTATAAATTATCTAAAATTATAAATCCGTATATAGATTTACAATCTATAAATAGGATTTACAGCAGTCTATAAATCAGCCTATCGCCTACAACTCAGCCATTTTATCCAACGCAACGATGATTATTTTTTCTACAAACCACAAAGAGTTGGAACATTATACTAATCTTCGGAGCTTGAGCTGGAATAGTAGGTACCGCTCTTAGACTTATTATCCGAGCTGAATTAGTACATTTTCATACTATTATCCTGGAACACCTGTAAAATTTTAGATCTTCTCATAATAAAAGATTAAATTCCTTGCCCTCCATAATATTCAGATCATCCTATATCTCCAACTCTCTGATAAATCTCTTCCTTTTTCCTAAAAAAATCTTACTTTGCTCCATAAGTAGATAAAAAAAAGGCAATAAATCATATGGAACCAGAAAAATACAACTCTATTTTACAAATATTTTAAAGAATTCAAGTTATAATTAACAGCATTTAAGTTTAGTAGATAACCCAAAACACCTCCAATCACTCTTACACAATTAAAATAATATTTTAAAGACAGGACAAGGAAAAAATTAATCAAGCCAAGTGTAACTCCTCCCAAATACAGCCCCAACTCTTAATCCCATTATAGGATTGGTTATAATTTTACCTTAGGACGAGAAGGAGAAGGAGGGGGTTAAGGAGGAGGATAGAGAAGGAAGAAGAACAGCAACAGGAAAAGGAGGAGGAGGAGGAGCAAGAGGAATAGGAGGAGGAAGAGAAGAAGGAGGGAAAGATGAGAGAAAACATCTCTAATAGAGTATAAATTACCTAGATTAAAATCCCCAGATAAACTATAATAAACTAAACGTATTGTATAACACACCGTTAAGCCAGTCGCTAAAGCGTATAATAAATTAGAAACCAAATTGATAGGAGATAAAAGAACTTAAATTATAAAAAAAGCCAAAAAAGGAGTACCATATAAAGCCATATTAAACCAAAATTTATACATATTCCCTGTCAATATGGTATACTAACTCTCTCTCTCTCTCTCTCTCTCTCTCTCTCTCTCTCTCTCTCTCTCTCTCTCTCTCTCTCTCTCTCTTCTCTCTCTCTCTCTCTCTCTCTCTCTCTCCTCCTCCCCTCCCTCCTTCCCTCTCCCCCTCTCCTCTCCCCCTCTCTCCCCTCCTCTCCTCCCTCTCCTCCCTCTCCTCCCTCTCCCCTCCCTCCCCTCCCCCTCTCCCCCTCCTATTATCCGAATATCTTGGTAATCTTTTACACTATGAATTACAGCTCCAGCACACATAAATAAAAGAGCTTTAAATATATAGGCAGGTGTAAGCCTACTCGGTAGTTGGCACTTACCTGCCGAGGTAAGGTTATTTCACGAGATTTTATTATTTTTTTTTTTTTTTTTGGGGGGGGGGTTGGTTTTGTTAAAACAATTGATTAAACATATCATCATGTGCGAAACAGGTAAGTTTTACCACTGTCCTTATAAGTAAAGTATTACCATTTATGGTTTAAGTCAATGTAAGTAATCCACCACGTGTGATAATAATTTTGCATATTTATTTGTTGACGCATTGTAATGCTCGTTTCAACATATTTTCATTTCGTTTCGTCATGGGAAAGTTGATTATAATATATATATTATATATATATATATATATATATATATATATATATTATATATATATATATATAATATTATACATATAGCGTCATAGGAAAGTTGATTATCGACCAATATCCGTAACACAGACGTCTTAACACAGAAAATGGAAGCCACTTTAAACAGTTAACCGGATACTTACATGTTCGTGAGAGCTGTCATATGGCTTGTTAAATAAACAATGTGTGATGTATATTTTGGGGCAGTCTCCTTCTCGGGCTCTTGGACGACCCTAAAGTCGGCCGAGAAGACCATCCATACCATCCTGGTAGGAACGGTATAACCTCATGGGGCGACTTCCTGGGTCTCTTCTCGGGCTCTAGGGCGACTTCGGGTCTCCTTCTCGGGCTCTAGGCGACTTCCTGGTCTCCTTCTCGGGCTCTTGGGTGACTTCCTGGGTCCCTTCTCGGGCTCTTGGCGATTTCCTGGGTCTCCTTCTCGGGCTCTTGGGCGACTTCCTGGGTTCTCCTTCTCGGGCTCTTGGGCGATTTCCTGGGTCTCCTTCTCGGGCTCTAGGGACTTCCTGGGTCTCCTTCTCGGGCTCTTGGGTGACTTCCTGGGTCTCCTTCTCGGGCTCTTGGGCGATTTCCTGGGTCTCCTTCTCGGGCTCTTGGCGACTTCCTGGGTCTCCTTCTCGGGCTCTAGGGGACTTCCTGGTCTCCTTCTCGGGCTCTGGGGACTTCCTGGGTCTCCTTCTCGGGCTCGGCGACTTCCTGGGTCTCCTTCTCGGGCTCTTGGGGACTTCCTGGGTCTCTTCTCGGCTCTTGGGCGATTTCTCTCCTTCTCGGGCTCTTGGCGACTTCCTGGGTCTCTTCTCGGGCTCTGGGCGATTTCCTGGGTCTCCTTCTCGGGCTCTTGGGCGATTTCCTGGGTCTCCTTTCGGGCTCTCGACTTCCTGGGTCTCCTTCTCGGGCTCTTGGGCGACTTCCTGGGTCTCCTTCTCGGGCGACTTCCTGGGTCTCCTTCTCGGCTCTGGGCGACTTCCTGGGTCTCCTTCTCGGCTCTTGGGCGACTTCCTGGGTCTCCTTCTCGGGCTCTTGGCGACTTCCTGGGTCTCTTCTCGGGCTCTTGGGGCGACTTCCTGGGTCTCCTTCTCGGGCTCTTGGCGACTTTCCTGGGTCTCCTTTCTCGGGCTCTGGGCGACTTCTGGGTCTCCTTCTCGGGGGCGACTTCCTGGTCTCCTTCTCGGGCTCTTGGGCGACTTCCTGGGTCTCCTTCTCGGCTCTCCGGGTCTCCTTCTCGGGCTCTACTTCCTGGGTCTCCTTCTCGGGCTCTTGGGCGACTTCCTGGGTCTCCTTCTCGGGCTCTTGGGCGACTTCCTGGGTCTCCTTCTCGGCTCTTGGGCGACTTCCTGGGTCTCTTTCTCGGGCTCTTGGGCGACTTCCTGGGTCTCCTTCTCGGGCTCTTGGGCGACTTCCTGGGTCTCCTTCTCGGGCTCTGGCGGGGTTCTCTTCTCGGGCTCTTGGGCGATTTCCTGGGTCTCCTTCTCGGCTCTTGGGCGACTTCCTGGGTCTCCTCTCTCGGGCTCTCCTGGTCTCCTTCTCGGCTTGGGCGACTTCCTGGGTCTCCTTCTCGGGCTCTTGGGCGACTTCCTGGTCTCCTTCTCGGGCTCTTGGGCGATTTCCCAGGGTCTCCTTCTCGGGCTCTTGGGCGATTTCTGGGTCTCTTCTCGGGCTCTTGGGCGATTTCCAGGGTCTCCTTCTCGGGCTCTTGGGCGATTTCCAGGGTCTCCTTCTCGGGCTCTAGGGCGACTTCCTGGGTCTCCATTATATCATGTAAATCCAGATTTTGGGAATCAGAAACAAATGCGTCCTCGTTTGACTGATTACCATTCTATTTTTCGACTTCGCGCTCTATATCGTTAATGAGATGAGAGACGGAGGAGGAGGAGGAGGGTGGAGGGAAAGAGGAGACGGAGGAGGAGGAGGAGGGAGGGGGGTGGAGGGAGAGGGGAGACGGAGGAGGGAGTGAGGGAGAGAGGAGGGGGGTGGAGGGAGAGGGGACACGGAGAAGAAGTTGTAGGTGTTTACATGAAAGAATGGTTTGATAAGTCTATTTATATAACCCAGTCTAAATATAACATGGGTGGAAACCTGTCGTGATTTGTTTGAATTTTGTTTGGTCATTGAGAGAATATCCAACAGCTTTCGTTCATAATCACATTTGTTTAAAATAACGTCTTAAAATAACAATATATAATGCGTGTTTGTGTGCATATACATCTATATCTGCTTCTACATCAATTTTAATAACAACAATAATACCCTTATTTCATTCTCTCCGCCGACTCACACGACACTTCAACTCTAACAATAACCGGACTATCTCGGGGCCGATCTAGGGAGCCACGCCCATTCACGGGGTGTAGATTTATGGTCTCTATTGCGTATGAACATAAGGTCGATTGTTGAGTTGAGGTTGTCTCTCAGTCGACCGTGAGACCGCTTTATAATACCGTTCGACAGAAAACGGGAGCACGTCACCAAACCTTTTTTTTTTTTTTAAAAGGTCTTTTATCCGGATTTAACCCCATTAACGGCTCCATTATGAAGATTTACCTTCCATTTTATTCCTCGCTTTTTTCTTCTATTCATTGCCTAGGAGGTCAGAAGCTTCCATTGTTTATTACGGTTGAATTGAGAATTTTTTTCCTTTTTCATTTTAGTTTTAGGGATTCAAGGTTACTAATATAAATTCATTAGAGAATTAGTACACTGTTGTTCCTTAATTTCTCTCCGATTGAAATATTGAGGAATCTTTTCCTTTGTCCATTTTAGTTTTAGGGATTCAAGGTTACTAATATAAATTCATTAGAGAATTAGTACATAGTTTTTTCCTTAATTTCTCTCCGATTGAAATACTGAGAAATCTTTTTCTTTGTCCATTTTAGTTCTAAGGATTCAGGGTTACTAATATAAATTCATTAAATTAGTACATTGTTTTTTCCTTAATTTCTCTCCGAGTTTAGTGTAGTTTAAAGGACATAGAAGCTTTTCAGACATACTTGTAGAAGGTTACGCTGTAGAC
>NW_020869355.1:352291-357291 GCF_003789085.1 Penaeus vannamei | reverse complement strand
CACCCCCCACCCACCCTCAAGCCCCCACCCGCCCTCCCCGCCCCACCCACCCCCCCCCGAAAATAACAAAAAAAAAAAAAAAAAGAAAAAAAAAAAAAAAAACCAAAACACAAAAAAAAACAACACAAAAAACAAAAAAAAAAAAAACAAAAAGACCACACGAAGTATATACAAACACCCAACCTACACCCACACACAGCACACCAACAACAGACCGATCCTGCCGAAAACCACCCGAGCACACAACAACAGAGCAAACACCACAACCCAGACAAGACACCCGAACCCCACAACACGACAAACCCAGCACACTACCACCCAACACCCAAGACCAAACACAACAGACCCACCCGCAAATACCCGAACCACCCCCACACCGAAAACCCAACAAGACCGCAAACACACACCCTAACCCGAGGAATCCCTCCACACAAACCCCACAAACCCAAAACAACACACAACCAACACCAAACGAGCGACAACCACAAAACAACCACTATAACCACCAACCAAACCAAAAGAAAACGCACGAATCACTCCCACACCAGAACGGAAACCACCCCGTAACAAAAAACAAAAGAAAAAACAAACAAAAACAAAAAAAGAGAACAAGAGAAAAAAAAAAAAAACAACCTACAAAGAAAACAAAGAACACAAAAAAAGAAGAAGCACAAAACTAAAAAAAAACACATGAACGGCCCTCCACACCAACACAAACCCGCAAACAAACGAAAAACGAACGACGAAGAACCCACTAACCCCGACACGAGAAAACCAGAAAGCAGCAAAAAAACACAGACAAAAAAGCCAGCACAAGCAGAACAAACAAAACCGAAACACATCGAAGACAAATACAAGGAGAGCACACACCAACAACGACACACCCCAACGCACCATAACAAACACGCCAAAACTAAACCCAACCCAACACACACCAACTCGAACAGAACAAGGACAACCCAAAAAACAAACACGCCAAAAGACGACAAGAAAACACAACAAAAAAAAAACGCACAGAGCAATAAACAAAATAACAAAGAATCGAAAGTGAATCACACACCATAGCACAAACAATGAAGCACCAGAACGGCCAAGAACACAATCCGAACAAAGAAACCAAAAGCACAAAACCCACGACCCCACGTACGACCCCCACCCACCACACACCACACGCCACCAACGCACACACAGCCACCCTCCAAAAGAAACCCAAAAAGAACCGAAAACAGCACACAAAAGATAGAGGAAAAAAAAAGCCCAAAAAAAGCAACAGACAAACACAAGAAGAAGAGAAACACAACCCAAAAAAGACAAAAACAATAAGAGCGAAGAAAAAAAGACGAAAAAAAACAGAAAAAAAAATGAAAAAAAGACAACAAAAGAAAGAAACGAAAACGACCCAAAAAAAAACAAGAAAAGCAAAAGAAAAAAAGAAACAGAAATCAAACAAAACGAAAAGAGAGAAAACTAAGACGAACAGAAAAAAAGAGAAAAACGAAAGAAAAAAACAAAAAACAAACAAGAAAACAAAAGAAACCGAAAACGACGAGAAAGCGAAAAAACAAAAAGAATAAAGAAAAAAGAAGAAAAAAAAGAACAAAAATAACAAAACAGAAGAAAAAAAAAACGAAAAAAGACAATAAGAAGAAGACACACACACACAAGAAGACAGACGGACGACACCCGATGACGGACGGAGGAGGCCGGACACACGACCCGACGAGATAGAACGACAAACAGAACACAAACCAAAACATACAACCAAACAACACAGGAACACAAGGAGACGAGAGACCAACAAGCCAACAACAACAAAGAAGAAGCAAGCAAAAGATTAGACACACAGACCCACAAAAACAAACCACACAACACCACGACAGCAACACACGACACAACAACCAACGAAACAAGAAGAGAAAAACACGAAAAGAAAGAGAAAAAAAAATAAGAAAGAAAAGAAAGAGAAAAACACAAGAATGAGATAATAGAAGGAGAATAAGTAAAAAAGAAAGAGAGAAGAAAAAAGAAAAAAGAAGAAAAAGAGAGAGAGAGAGGAGAAGAAGATAGAGAAAAAAAGAGAAAAGAATGCCAAACACACACACACAACACACCACACACACGACACACACACACACAGCACGGAGGAAGAACACACACACACACACACACACAGCAAACACACGACACACAGAACCACAACGCAGCCACACACACACACAGCGAACGACGACACGCAACCGCACACACACGCACACACACACCACACGCACACACACACAACCACACACACATGAACTCACACACACAACACACACACACACACGACCGACCAAAACCACGCACACCCAACCACACACACACACACACACACACACACACACACACAACACACAGCACACACAACACACACACCACACACAGCACACACACGACACACCAGCAACGCCACACACAGAAGAGAAAAAGAAGAAAGAAAAACAAAAAGGAGAAAGAATAGTAAGAAACAAGAGAAAGATAGAGAAACCAAAAAAAGAAAAACATGACATACAACAAACAGAGAGAAAACAAAAAGAAAAAAAAAAAAAAGAAGAGAAAAAAAAAAAGAGAAAAAGATACAACAAAAAACAACATACAAACACACACACACACACACACACACACCACACACAAAAATAGAGTTAAAAAGAGAGAGAAGAAAAGAAAACAAAAGAAAAAAGAAAGAGACAAAAAGAGAAAAGAAAAAAAATGAAAAAGACAAAAAGGATAAAAAGGAGAAAAAGAAAAAAGAAAGAGAGAAGACGAACGAGGAAGAAGAAGAAGAAAGAAAATAAGAGAGAGAGAAGAAAAGAGAGAGTACTAAAAGAAGAAAAAAAAACGAAAAATAAGACACACACCAACACCAACAAACACACAAAACAAAAACAAAAAAAAAAAAAAAAAAAAAAGAAAAAAAAGAAGACAAAACAAAAAAAAAAAAAAAAAGAGAGAAAGAAAAGCAGAAGAAAGACAGAAAAAGAAAAGAAAAGAAGTAAAGGAAAAAAAACGAAAGAAAGAAGAAGAAGATAGAAGAAAAAAAGAGAAAGAACGAAAAAAAAAAAGAAAAAAAGAGAGAAAAAAAGAGAGAAAGAAAAAAGAAGAAAAAAATAGATAAAAAGAAGAAAAACAAACAAAAAAAAAAAAAAAAAAAAAATAAGAAAAAAAAAAAAGAAAAAATAAAAAAAAAGAAAAAAAAAAAAAAAAAAAAAAAAAAAAAAAAAAAAGAAAACCAAAAAAAAAAAAGAAAAAAAAAAAAGAAAAGAAAAAAAAAAAAGAAAAGAGAAGAAAAGAGATAAAAGAAGAAGAAAGTCAAAGAAAGAAAACAAAAAAAAAAAAAGAAAAAAAAAAACAGGAGGGAAGAAAGAAAAAAGAAAAGAAAGAAAAAGAGGAAAATAAAAATAAAAAAAAAAAAGCAAAAGAAAAACAAAACAACACGAAGACAAAAAAAAAAAAAAAAAAAAAAAAAAAAAAGAGAAAAAAAAAAAAAGAAAAAAAAGATAAACCAGAGAAGAGAGAAGAAGTAAAAGAACAAAGAAAAGAAAAAAACAAAAAAAAAGAAGAAAAAATAAAAGAGAAATAGATAAGAAAAAAAATACAAAAAGAAGAAATTTAGAAAATAGAAAAAAGATATAAGCAAGAGAGCAGAAGAAAGAAAAGAAAAGAGAAGGAGAGAAAAAGAATGAAGAAATAGAAAAAAAAGTACAAAAAAAAAAAAAAAAAAAAAAAAAAACAAATAAAGAAAAAAAAAAAAAAAAAAAAAAAAAAAAAAAAAGAGCCAAAAAAAGAAGAAATAAACAAAGAAAAAGAAAGAGAAAAAAAAAAGAAAAGAAAAAAGAAAAATAGAACAAGAAAAAAAGAACGAAAAAGAGAAGAAGAAAGAAGAAGAAGAAAAAGAAGAAGAGATAAGAAGAAAGAGAGGAAGAAACAAAGAGATGAACAAATAAAAGCCAGAGAGAGGGAGAGAGAGGGGGTCGGGGAAAGAGAAGAGAGAGAGAGACAAAGAAAGAAAGAGAAGAAGATGAGAGACAAAGCAAGAGAGAGAAGAAAGAACCAAAAAGATAGATGAAGAAAGATGAGAGAGAGGAAGAAGGAATAGAGAAGAGAGAGCAGAGAGAAAGGAGCAGAAAGGACAGAGAGAAGCACAGAGACGAGGACGAGACGAAGAGAAGATGACACGAAAGACGAGAAGACGAGAGAGATGAGAGAGAGAGAGGAGAGAGAAAGAACAAAGAGAGAAAGAGAGACAAAAGAAATATCCGACGCCATCAAGGTTTCCCGCGCTTTTCCCGAAATTCAAATTTACAAATGGCGGGAAAATTTTAGGGGAGAAAGTCAGATGAGATTGAATTAACTTCTAAATTAAATTTATCAAATGCCACCAAATAGTAAGCTTCAGGAGAAAAAAACTATAATTGTTCCTCGGTTCTTGATAAACTTAAACTTAAAAACAGAATTCGCGTCTCCGAAAAATGTTTATTTTTATCTTTCTTGCTGCAGGTTTTAAATGTTGTTGTCTACACACACACACACACGCACACACATACACACACATACACACACACACACACACACACACACACACACACACACACACACACACACACACACACACACACATATATATATAATATATATATAATATATATATAATATATATATATATATATATATATATATATATATATATATATATATATATATGTGTGTGTGTGTGTGTGTGTGTGTGTGTGTGTGTGTGTGTGTGTGTGTGTGTACATATACTTCATAAGGGAGGCGCAGTATAACACTCCCCTCGCCATTAGATCGTAACAGCATTATGCATCAGCTTTTTAGGGACATTATGATTTTCTCTGAGTCGCCTCGTGCCTCCGCCCCCCCCTACCCACACACCTGGTGAAACTCTCCGTAACTCTCCTTCGATGTTCGCTTCCCTCGCTAAGCACGAAACCTTTCATCATACATCT
>NW_020869355.1:344791-347291 GCF_003789085.1 Penaeus vannamei | reverse complement strand
CTATGATAATGATGATAATAGTAGTAGTAAGAAAATATAATGATAATGATGACAGTAGTAATGATAATAACAATGATGATGATAACGATGATAATAATATTCCTAAGAATAACTACAGTAATAATAATAATAATGATAATAATGATTATAGTAATAAAAATGATAATGATAATAATAACAATGATGTAATAAAAAATGATGATACATAAACAAATAATAATAATAAAAATACCTCCTCACACTCATCATATTTTTCATCATCTTTCTCCTCTCCTCATCCCCTTCACCTTCACCTCCATCACTCATCACCTTTTCTCTCCCTCTCTCCCTCTCTCCCTCTCTCCCAGGTGTCGTGGATTCGTCACAGGGACATCCACCTGCTGATAAAAAGGATAATAATAGAAACAATAATAATAATAATAAACATACCTCCTCACACTCATCATCTTTTATCATCATCTTCTCCTTCTCCTTATCCCCCTCACCTTCACCTCCATCACTCACCACCTTCTTCTCTCCCTCTCTCCCTCCCTCTCACCTCCATCGCTTATCACCTTCTCTCCCTCTCTCCCTCTCTCTCACCTCACTCATCACCTTCTCTCCCTCTCTCCCTCTCCCCCAGGTGTCGTGGATTCGTCCTCATCATCTTTTATCATCTTCTCCTTCTCCTCATCCCTCTCACCTCCATCACTCATCACCTTCTCTCCCTCTCTCCCTCTCTCCCAGGTGTCGTGGATTCGTCACAGGGACATCCACCTGCTGATAAGAATGATAATAATAGAAACAATAATAATAATAATAAACATACCTCCTCACACTCATTATCTTTTATCATCTTCTCCTACTCCTTATCCCTTCACCTTTACCTCCATCACTCACCATCTTCTCTCCCTCTCTCCCTCCCTCTCACCTTCACCTCCATCGCTTATCACCTTCTTTCTCTCCCTCTCTCCCAGGTCGTGGTTTGTCGCTCCATCATTTCTCTTTCTCATCTCCTTCACCTTACATCCATTTCACCTTCTTATCTTCTTCTCTCCCTCTCTCCAGGTGTCGTGGATTCGTCACAGGGACATCCACCTGCTGACGGTTGGGACTTACACCTACACTTCTGACCAGCGATTCCGAGCTCTGCATATGGACGACTCCGACGACTGGGTCCTCAAGGTCAAATATGTGCAGGTAAGGAGGCGGGGGGGGGGGGCATTGGTGGGTGAGTGGGGTGAAGGGGTGAGGGGTGAAGGGGTGGTGGGTGGTGGGTGGGGGGTGTTGGAGGGTGTAGTGGTGCTGTGTTGTGTTGTGTTGTGTTGTGTTGTGTTGTGTTGTTTTGTTGTGTCGTGTTGTGTGTGTGTGTGTGTGCGCGCATGTGTGTGTGTGCGTTTATATGAATTGCCACAGATGTAACAAAATAAATCCTTTGGTTTTGTATGTATTTGCATAATGAATAAAAAGGATATAAGTATCCATAATGACTAAAAAAAATCTATTAATTCCAGCGACAGAAAAAAAATAATTATTTCAAGTAAGAAGGTAACATACTTATATTGAAGATTTCTTATCCAAATCATTTTTTTTTTTCTCAGGCACTTAATAAATAAACAGATTTTGTATACATGATGTACCTTGATAAGTCAACAAGAATGTATATATGGAAATATTTGTCTATTACTCAAGTGGTCCTTTTAATCTACATTTAAACATTTCGAAAATACATCCAAACATGTTTTAATTAAAGATCAAATTAAGAAAACATTCTAAAATGCGCGGATAATTATGTAATTTTACAAGATATTCAAGTGCATATATCGATACATGAATTTGTGTATGTCGCACGTGTATAAACATCGTATTTATGTTTGTGTGTGTATAATGCATATCCACGTGTACGTATAATGAACATGTGTAAATACAAACGTACACCTGTCCCTTGCAACACTTAATATAACACATGTCGTATTCTGGGAGAGAAAAAAAAGTAATTAAAATCAAGCCAATCAACACAAAGGATTCAACGAAAAAAAAAAAATTCGCTAATCACATCGATTTGATTAATTGCAAAACTATGATCCCGAAGGCAACGAATTCTGTTTTTTTTTTTTTTTTTTTTTTTTTTTTTTTTGAATGGCCGATATGATTAATGATTAAAAGCAAACACTTTGTCCGTTGATACAAATTCGACAAAGTTGTTTTACTCTCGAAACTTGATAAAAATGGCTCATGTCAAAAGCCTCGGTAATTATTAATTTTGTTGCGTGGTGTCTGTTAGGATGCAAGATGATTTTGAATTACGCGATCGAAGGTGCACATATACGCATTGCACATGCACACACGCACACCACACACACGCACACACACACACACACACACACACACACACACACACACACACACACACACACACAACACACACACACACACACACACACACACACACACACATACAGCACACACACACACACACACACACACACACACACACACACACACACACACACACACACAC
>NW_020869355.1:337291-339791 GCF_003789085.1 Penaeus vannamei | reverse complement strand
GTGTGTGTGTGTGTGTGTGTGTGTGTGTGTGTGTGTGTGTGTGTGTGTGTGTGTGTGTGTGTGTGTGTGTGTGTGTGTGTGTGTGTGTGTGTGTGTGTGTGTGTGTGTGTGTGTGTGTGTGTATATAATGTATATGTATATGTATATGTGTATATATATATATATATATATATATATATATATATATATATATATATATATATATATATATATATATATATATATATACATACACATATATTATTGTAAGTCTTGATTAACAGATATCAGATATCTCGGATATGTGAGAATGACAGACAATGAGGATGTAACATCTAATCCAGGGGTTCCCAACATAGGGGTCATGGCCCCTGGGGAGACACGGGATAGTTTCTGGGGGACCATGGAGCAATATGAATATCATGACCGAATTAAACTGGATTTTGCTACATCTACAGTATTTAACGATAATTCATCCATATTATATTAGTATCCTGGATTTTTCCATGTAGTGTTTTTGTCATAGTTATTGGCACCAGTGCACTATTTATAACTAATAATAACTGGCACCATTGCCCTATTTGTAATTAATAATAACTGAATCACAATAGATGACAGACATTGACATGGAGATTATTATCTTTTGATCAAAGGTTCACAATAGAAAAGGTTGGGAACCAATGACCTAAACCGAGAAATTTTGCTAATTAAAAGCAAGGGCAAGCAGGCTATACCCCCCCCCCCTCTCTCTCTCTCTCCACCCTCTCTTTCTTTCCTTCTTATTCTTCCTCTCCCTATCTATCTCCTTCACTCCCTCTTCTTCTTCCTTCCCCCTTTCCTCAAATAACCACTACATCTATCCCCTTCCCCGGTTATCACATCTCTTTCTATCTATCTCCTTCATCCCCAGTTATCATATCTCTTTCTATCTATCTCCTTCACTCCCTCTCCTTCTTCCATCCCCATTTCCTCAATTAACCCCCGTCCCCAGTTATCATCTTCCATTATCTCTTTCCACCCAGATTATCAGCTATGACTCAGATCGTGGAGGCGTGACAGTCATCATAGAGAAAGGTGACGTGACAACCAGTTCCCTGCTGATCCAGGACGCCCGACCAGCTGATTCGGGCCGATATGACTGCAACCCGTCGAACAGTTCACCGGCCAATCTGACTGTGCACGTGCTCAATGGTGGGTGATGCCTGGGCTAGGCTATGGGGCTGCTGTGCTCATGCTGTTGTTACTATCATCTATTATCTATCTTGCACGTGCTCGGTGGTGGGTGATGCCTGGGCTAGGCTATGGGGCTGCTGTGCTCATGCTGTTGTTGGTGATAGTGACTGAATATTCTATTATCTATTATCTATACTGCACGTGCTCAATGGTGGGTGATGCCTGGGCTAAGCTATGGGGCCATTGGTGCTCATGGTGTTGTTGGTGATAATGACTAAATATTAATTTCTATTATCTATACTGCACGTGCTCAATGGTGGGTGATGCCTGGGCTAGACTATGGGGCTGCTGGTGCTCATGCTGTTTTTGTGATAGTGACAATATTCTATTATCTATTATCTATACTGCACGTGCTCAATGGTGGGTGATGCCTGGGCTAGGCTATGGGGCTGTTGGTGCTCATGCTGTTGTTGGTGATAGTGACTAAATATACTATTATCTATTATCTATACTGCACGTGCTCAATGGTGGGTGATGCCTGGGCTAGGCTATGGGGCTGCTGGTGCTCATGCTGTTGTTGGTGATAGTGACTAAATATACTATTATCATGTAAATATATATTTTTTTGCTATTGTTTTGTTGTCGTTTTCGTATCGTTATTGTTATCCCTGTTATTTTCATATATGTTATTAACAATATTATCATTATGATTATTGCTATTATATCGTTATTATCATTACAAGTGTTGCTATTGTTATCACTATTATCACTATAGTTGTTGTTATTGATACTATTATGGATATGATTACCATGTCATAACCATTATTATTATTATTATTGTTATCGATACATTAATAATAATAATAATAATAATAATAATAATAATAATAATGATAATATAATTAATAATAATGATAACAATAATAATAATTAATAATAATAATAATAAATAATAATAATAATAATAACAAAAATAATAATAATAATAATAATAATAATAATAATGATAACGATAATAATAATGATAATAATAGTAATATTAATAATAATAATAATGATGATAATAATAATAATGATATTAATAATAATATTAATAATAATGATAATAATATTAATAATAGTATAATAGTAATATTAATAATAATAATAACAATAATAATAAAAATATAAATAAGATAATAATAATGATTATGTTGTAATTCCATTTACAATAAAATCAAGCTGATTATCCCACTTTAACGCAAAACCCTTTCTTGCCATGATTTCCAAAAGCTTTTTGCATTAGTGCGTGTTGTCTCTGTTTCAGGAGAACACCCGGCAGCCATGCAGCATGGAGGACAAGGCACCT
>NW_020869355.1:314791-319791 GCF_003789085.1 Penaeus vannamei | reverse complement strand
ATGACTAGTGTTATGTTTGAGATGATGATAATATCACAATAATGATACAGTGACAGTAATATCAGTGATGGGGTAAAGATGAAGATAACACAATCTCAGTGATAATAACAACATCATTAGCAGCAGCAGCTACAACGACAACACTAATGCAACGCCAATGGTAATTTTAAATAACAATGATAAATGGTCATTAACAGCCAGTGCAACTCTCACTTGGAATGTCTCACTCACATTCTCATTTCCTGATGTTCTTTAAAAATTGCAATCGTGTATGGTAATCTAATTTTGCAAAAAGACATTTTGAAAAAAGTAATGCAACTGAGTCGACTATTTTGATCTGTTAGAAATATGGGATTTGTTTATTTATTTCGTTATCTTTTATCTCCGAAGTGTAAGTAATGGCAAATTCGAGAAACATTAAAGTAGATGATAGTCCTGGTGTCAGAGTCCCCCTCCATCATGGCGGATCTGCTCGATGTGAGTGTATCTGAGTGTACTGTAGCATTATTGCCTCCAAAAATCGTTCCATTTTTTCCCCTCAGTTCCGATCACCAATATCATTCGGAATAAGCCTCGGGTTCCGAATATGCAATTACAGGTACTTGTGCGTTATTCATGGAACACGGACGGCGCAAGTACAGCGATAATCACACGCTTGCAGTCGGATATCTGTGCGCTGTACGTGGGATCACATATACAATTTAATTGGTATTGATTCTGTACTAACTCTGCAGTAATTGATTTAAGTACGTGGTACTCATTACCAGTAGGTACCTTTCTTTCTCTTTGGATAATTGTAATTACAAGTTGTAATTAAGAAAAGACACAATATAATACTTGACTAATAGACCTTGCTCGTGTAGTCTTTGTAAATATCAAAAGACAATGGCAGAATACATGGGATTGACAGTGAACATGGTATACAGTTAAAAATTCTCAAAATATTGTAGTGTCTGTACATAAGTGATATGCAAAGTTAACGATGTTGTTATGTTTATTTGTACATTGCGGGAGCTTTATTTGACCACAGATTAGTTTCTGTCATTCTATTTGCAAACTGACCAAAAACATTGTGCTTTTCCAGGCGCGGTGTTTAGTTTTTCACTTAGGAGGTGGATTTATAATTTTTAACTTAGGAGGTGGATTTATATATTTTTTTTACGTTATTTCTATTTTAAAATGAAGGAATATGAAGCCAACGTCATTTCTATTCTAAAATGAAGGAATATGAAGCCAAATATTCTTTCAGAGTCCGGGAAAGAAAGCGCTATATGCCACAAGGACGATATTCAAAATATACCTTTCCTCCTGCCTATATTTCAGAGGCGTTCACCATCATGTATCTATATAACCTATACCTAACCTATGGGGGTTAGAATTTCCAATCTTCTTCAACGCTTAGCTAGTAGTGTCCCTCTATTTTATCAATTAATTTATTAAGCCTATATATGTACTTTCTGCAAAGTTTACTCTTTATATCCTTCACAATTCTCAAGGCATCATAGAAGAACGTCGACGTGTAATGAAATCGTCGGTTCCGCCCGTAGAGTTTCTCACACCGACGGAGAGTTGGAGGAATCAACTTTACATATCATATCCGAGTTTACCATAGCTCCACACAAAGAGTAATTGCAGTAAAGATCAAAAACGTATTTGTAAGATTAACTCTCAGTTATTATGGAGATGTTAGAGATGAAGCTGGAAAGGGGAATTAAAGCGGACGTAATAACAATAATGTATTTCTTGGTACTCATTCTTGGGATTTAGAGGACGGGATTACAGGATGAAGGATCGTGATATTGAAGTGAAGGCTAAAGTACTTGGCATATTAATGTTTCTCCGTACGTATCTAACATTTTCTTCCTTAGGTCATTAAAGTAATTACGATTCTTATTAATATCATTATTATCATTATCAATGTTGTTATTATCATTAATATGAACATGGCAATTACTTTTATTGTTTTTATCATTATTATTAATATTGTTATCGTTATTGTTGTTGTTATTATTATTATTATCATTATTACTTTTATTATTATTATCATTATTATTGTTACTGTCATTATTATTATTTATATTATTATTATTATTATTATTATTATTATTATTATTATTATTATTATTATTATTATTATTATTATTATTATTATTATTATTATTATTATTATCATTTTTTTTCATCATCATCATCATCATTATATTATTGTTTATCATCATTATTATATTATCATTATTATTTTTATTATCATTATCACTATTAATGCTATCATTATTGCTAATGTATTAATGATAATAAAGATAATGATGTTAATAATGATAATATAATAATATATAATTATAATAATAATAATAATTGTTATTATTACTATTATTATTATCATTACTATTATTATTATTATTATCATTATCATTATTACTATTACAAATGTTTTTGTTGTCATCTCGTTTGTAATTATAACTAATTATTTTTATTACAATTGTTTTCATTATCATATATTTTTATCAATAATATCCTTATTGTCACACTTGTTACTACTATTATCACAATGATAATAACAGTTATAATTTTCTTTATTAATACTATCATTACCACTGTCATCATAATCGTTGATATAATAATGATTATTATTTTTTCTATTGATATTATTATCATGGTTATTATAGTTATTATTATTATCCTTTACATTTATTATTATCATCATTATAATATTCTTTTCTAATAATGATATTGTTATCATCCTTATTACTATTATTATCATTGTAATAACAATGATGATTTTTATCAATATTATCATTATCATTATTGTCATTATAACTATTATCATTGTTATAATAATAATGATAATAACATTATTAATAATAGTGTTATTATCATCATTATCATGATCATTGTTATTGCTATTATTATCTTTATCATTATTAATATTATCATCCTTATATTACTACTATGATCATGACCATTATCATCATCATCATTATTATTATCATTATTGTAACATTGTTATTATTATCCTTATCATAATTATCCTTACTGTTATTGCTATTATTGTTTTAATCATTATCATTATTATTGCTATTCTCATTATCGTCCATCATTAAGATTTTTAATCTTCATTATTATGATCGTCATCAGTATCACACACATTTTTACTTGTTACTTGATTCATATGATTACCTTTATCTTCGTTATAATCTGTTTGTAGATCAACATTATCATTATGATCCCCGCGAGCAGTTGTATGTGTTACACAATTCCCGGAACTATATAAAAAAAAAATAAAAAATAAATAAAAACGGGAAATAATAAAAGTCAAACGTAGAGGAATATGAAAAACATTCCGTTTTTATTTCTGTTCAGTATATTGTGTATATCATTCTGTGAAGATCTAGAACGACACCTATTCTAGTTAATAGACATACCCTTTATATAGGTTATTTCATGTAGTTTCTCTCAGCAGAGGCGTTACTACTGTAATTTCTGTTCATGCGGCAAATAACACACGAAGAAAGTTTAGATAAGAGTGTTTGACAATGGTGATGCTGCGAGAAGAATTTAAGGATGGGAATCAAAACTTCTATGATTTAAGGGCAGTAAGTCACCTCATTTCTAAAAGGTCAATTTCCTCTGCTGGGTCAGTGGGTCTTAAAACATTCTGGGCACGTTAAAATTTCTTTTTTTTCTTTGTAAGAGAGTGTTTAATGATTGCGATGAGTGCGTTATACTGGTAAAATTCACATATGTACAACTCTCTCTATACACACACACACACACACACACACACACACACACAGACACACACACACACACACACACACACAACACACACACACACACACACACACACACACACACACACACACCTGAAGACGCAAGTGAAACAAAAATTCTAAAACATGTCGACCATCACCACCACTCGAAATGAACAATCAATCCCTTTCTGACACTCGTATGTAATTAATAAAATTAATCTCTGGAACAGCAATGCTCTCACTCTTGTAATTGGATATCTGTACTCTGGAGCCGGAGGGATCGTATATAAGCATTATATACTAGGAGATTTAAGTACCGGTTACTCATCATCATCAGATATCGTTATTTCTGATTTGAACAATTATGATTACACGGCGGTGTTAGGAACAGTATAGTGATATAATGCTAGGTTCGTCGTTATCACAACTTGTCGGAATACCAACTTTAGCGACGGAAACTTGATAGCTAAAAAGGTATATAATCGAAAATTATTATGATACTGTATTGGTGAACGCGCATGAATAGTATGTTAAGTGCACCGTACTCTCATACTTATAAATACGATTTTTTTTAGCGGACTTGACGAAAAGAAAAATAAAAAAGTTGTTTCTCGTTTTGCATCCTAGATATAGATATAGACATTCCAAACGTATTTTCTCTTCATAAAAGAAAAAAAAGAAAGAAGATTAAAAAAAAAAAAAAGCGTCGAAGGGGCATGATACCGAAGATTCTTTCAAAATAAGAAAAAGAACATATTGCATGTTATGAGGTCATTACCCGAGAGAAGCCTGTCCTCCAGCATGTCTTTCACCACCATTCACCATTATGTATACCAAGCAGGTACATTCATGAATATTAATTCCATTTTTTCTCACCCTTTGGAGAAGAAAATCATCTCTATCACGTCTTGAGCAAGTACGTGTGCTCTTGTGCATCTTATGGACGTGTAAATATAATGATTACGAAACCTAAAAGTCGGTTTCTTCTTCTTTTTCGTGGCTTATACCCTTCCATCTATGACGATGCATTGCTCCTTTTACAGGTTTACTTTAACATTCAGTCAGTATCAGTTGACACGAGCAAGAAAGCAAGGAGAGCAGGATTTTTTTTTTCTTTTCTTTTCTTTTCTATCTTTTTTGTATTTATGAATTTGTTTCTTGCATGCTGGTGATGAATACATTGATTAACTGATGTATGAATAATGGTACACATGCAAGGATTTTAAATTATTTAAATCTTTACTTCTT
>NW_020869355.1:299791-302291 GCF_003789085.1 Penaeus vannamei | reverse complement strand
CATATGTATGTATGCATATATATATATATATATATATATATATATATATATATATATATATATATATATATATATTGTGTGTGTGTGTGTGTGTGTGTATCACAAGCAAGTACAGCCAGCAAGGCTCGAGACACAAGACAGTTTCTCCCTTGAACCAGACATACGAACACACGCCTGCCCCCCACCCCCCCCACCCCCCCAGCGGCTGCAACTGAAACCCGAGGTCAGGGAAGCAACGTCAGGGTTAATAACACCTGGAGAGTCCCCGGATGAAAGGGGGAAAAGGGTGCGGGAGAAAGGCACTTTGTGAGTGGCCGGCATAGCGGGGTATTGAGCAGCTTATAGAATGAGGCGGATGTCCTTATCTTTAGTCAGGCTCTTCATTAAAGTTATTGTCATTCTTGACGTCAGACTCAGGGATTGTATCTTATTGATATTACATTTAGATTTTGAGTAGGATTTTACTATACGGAATATATAGCATACGGAATGTCAAAATATTCAGTTGATTTTTTAAAATTGATCTATAATACCTCAGCTTACTGATAATATGAGACTGAATAAATTACCACGTACTTTGTTAAACGAGTAAGAGATAGATTTTGAGTAGGATTTTACTATACAAAATATATAGCATACGGAATGTCAAAATATCCAGTTGATTTTTTAAAATTGATCTATAATACCTCAGCTTACTGATAATATGAGGCTGAATAAATTATCACGTACTTTGTTGAACGAGTAAGAGAGATGCCAGGTTCAAATTATGAAAATAATTCGCCATGGATTAAAAAAAAAAAAAAAATGCCCATATACCTTCTCCTGGTAATGCAAGTACATCGGTAGCCTCCCTTACGTGCAAAGTTTCCTTGGCAAAAGGCCGATTCGGGTTCGTTAAGGTCAGCATGAGCGGCGATATCCTGTGGCCAGCGCAACGACATTCCAAACATGCTTTAGCGTTTTACGGAGTTGGAAAAAACGACTTAAATTCCTATTGACCACTTTGCTGAGGTCGTTGCGGACGGGATCGGCGTATTGGCTGTGGTTATTGAAGGCCCGAGGTCGTCCATCCACAGAAGACTGAGGAGAGTCGGTGCGTCAGACTCGGGCCCACGTAAAGTCCTGCATAAAATATCAATGATTTTAAGAATCAGCAGCGAATGTTACCTATTGCATCTATTATCTATTACCTATTGCATCTATTATCTATTACCTATTGCATCTATTATCTATTATATTGCATCTATTATCTATTACCATTGCATCTATTATCTATTACCTATTGCATCTATTATCTATTGCATCTATTATCTATTACCTATGCATCTATTATCTATTACCTATTGCATCTATCTATTGTATCTATTATCTTTGTTTGCATGTCTCCTTTACGTTAACTGTATCGGCGTTTAAATAAATCCCTTTTTTGTGCTGATAAAAAACACGGCAGCTATGGACTTTCTTTTTGCATATGGAAGTACATATTTCTGGCAATAGAAACATCTGTAAGTACGACTTCGAGCGAAATGTCCTGGGTATTTTTCTGCGGTTGGCGTGCGAAAATATGATTCGTTTCATCATCACCATCATCACTTATCTTTTTATCTATCTGTGCATTCATCTACCTATCTATCTGTCTACCCATATACATATATGCAGCATATATGGATACATATACACATGCATATAGATACATACACATATATGCGTGCGTGTGGGTGTATGTGCTTGTGTGTGTCTGTCCATATATCGTACGTATGATAATAATACTTTAACCTTTTATTTACATCATTACCTACAGCAGAACATAATATTCTAAACCCTCGCCAGACCAAAAAAAAAAAAAAAAAAAAAAAAAAAAAAAAAAAAAAAATAATAATACAACAAACCCCAATAACAATGATACACTAACACCTTGACAAAACCAATTTTCTCGTTGCAAAGTCAAACCCAAGCCCCTGCAATGAAGTATTGCAAGAACTCCCCCCACCTTCTCCCTCCCTCCGTCTCACCACATAAGACCCCGTTATGAGACGCAAAGCTTATCTCATAAAGGTATTTCTTGGGAGACATTCTCTATTAGCTCTTAAGGTCACGAGCTGCTTCGAGGAAGATCCGAGAGGGGGAAGGGGGAAGGGGTGGAGGGGGGTTGGGGGGGTGAGTCTAGCTTATGAGAACATTATCTGTTTGCGATGACAAGATCGTGTTTGTGTGTTATCTATTTGTCCAATATGTGGGAGTCGGTATGTAAGTTTAACGTTACCATTATTATTTCTTGTTGGTATTGTTATTATTGCTAATTATTATTATTGTTATTATTATTATTATTATTATTATTATTATTATCATTATTATTATTATTATTATTATTGTTATGATATTTATTATTATGATCATTATCACTATCATAATTTTTATCATCATGACCATTATTATTGTTGTTGTTATTATTATCATTATTATTAATATCATTATTATTATTATTATTATTATCATTATT
>NW_020869355.1:289791-292291 GCF_003789085.1 Penaeus vannamei | reverse complement strand
TCTATTGACTTTTTTTTTCTTTTTTCCACAAAAGGTACCAACAATAAAATCAAGGATATTCTAACATTTTTACCTGAACGAGTAGAAGCTGCCATGTTTAATGCAACTGAGTATTCTGTTGTGTTCCGCAATGCGCTATGTAACCACTTTCAAACAGTGTTATATAAAATCTGTTACACTAACGTAAACAAAGGATGTGATTTGTCAGTCATTATATACATACGAGTACTGTCATAACTGGTTAATGTTCATAAACAAAACTTTGGTTGTTATGTACGACAAACTCTTTGTATAACGCTCCTTTGATGTTAGTGTCGTATAAACTTTTATGTTTGTTAACGGCTTTTCCGAATCAATTTGTTGAATGGTATTGCTGTATTCACCATTCTATGTTATAAATCTATTAGTTGAATTTATCTTAATTCTTTTTGTTAGTGTGTATATCGGTTGAATTTCTCTTAATTCTTTTTGTTAGTGTCCATATCGGTTGAATTTCTCTTAATTCTTTTTGTTAGTGTATAAGTCTCAGATTAGCAGAGACAAACCAGGGCACCTTATGCAATTTGTTTTGCTTCCCGTATAAATCCACATGGACTCTCCTTTTAAGGATTTTTGGCTACTGTATGCTTTCTGGTATAAATTATCCATGTGTGTATTAAGTTCTGAGTATGTGCTTACCTTCATATTCATGAATATGTTGTGGTAGTTGGCAAGTGCCGTCTGTGTAAGTTGTAAAGCAGGAAAATAACAATAATTTGCATACCTCATAATTAATGAGGTATGTCAATTAACCAACGAGCTTTATGTGTGTTGGATTATATACAATAAAACTGTTCTTAGTAAAGAGCAAAATAAACTGAGGAATAGACAGTCCAATCTTATAATCGCAAATTAAATAAAAGAATATCTCAGCGAAATGGTTTGAAAACACATGAAGAAATACCCTATTAATTGATGAGAACAGAGACCAAGAAAACACAATTCCTTTGTATATGTTCAGGATTCAGTTTTTGTAAAGAAAATGCCTTTTTTTTCTACCAATATAAGTGGTGTTAATGGCCATAGTTAGTGGCAATATTTTGAGATTAGTTATTGCCATTTTTTATCGCTTTTTCATACACTTCTTTACATATAGTTTGTTTATTTTCGCTATTAATGAGGTTTGGTCAACGTAAAAATTGCTGGGGAGTGGCTTCTAAATGGGGCTTTTGACATACGATCAGGAACAATTGTGTGTGTTTTACTGATAAATTTGTGTACATGTATATCTGTATGCGTGGGTATCGTCGTTTGTGTGGTGTGGGTGCGTGTATGCGTGTATGTGTGTGTGTGTGTTGTGTGTGTGTGTGTGTGTGTGTGTGTGTGCGCGCGGGCGGGCCGCTGATAGCTTGTGTGTGTTTGTGTGTGTTTGTGATGTGAACTGTCTTGTATTAATTAGCCTTTAATACAATCCACTTTTTCCATTCTCCATTCACACTATATATTATTATACTATGTACACTATGCATATATTCATACACACCCCACACACAAAACACAATCAACACTCAAACACACACACTACACACACACCTTAACCACACACAAGCCACTCACTCTCCTCTCCTCCCTACAGCCATTCGCAGAGACGACACAACCCCACCACGACAGCGCACACACAAATTCAAACCCACACATCCACAAACACCACGACAAGACGGGATCCAACAGCAGACGACTATATACTTGAAAGTCTACCTTTACATGGATAAAGTATTTCAATGTTGAATTTTTTTTTTATATCTCTCATATTACTTACTACTCTCTACCTTTCCTGTTATTTTTTTCGAGCCATATAATATCTTTCATAATTCTTTTATCATTATTCTCATATTCAAATTATCTTATCTTCTCTATATTCCTCAGATACTTGTCATTATTCACTTCTTATATGTACCCTTAAGTCTAAATGCCTTATTGCTCCAATATTTCACTTTTTCTATTCATTTATCTCTCTCTATTTGTATATTATTTCTATCCTATTTATATATATTCAAGTTTCCGTTCATTTACTTTCTCATTTTTAGTATTTGTCTATTAGGCATGGAATAAGGAATTTGATCACTTTATAATAAAGAATGAAGTAGGAAAAAGTGTAGGGTTATTTAGCTGATAATGAGCTAACATATGTGTAGTCATTATACTTACATAATACTCTCGGTAGAAAGAGAGGGTATAGATATACGGATGGAGATATAAAAAAAATAGAAGAATGGAAATGATAAGTAATGTCTTATTCTTTTCTCTTTTCCGACGTTGATGGAATAGATATAATTAGAGGAAAGATCGTTGATATATTATATATATATGATAGTCAGTTATATCTCTCTATATCTTATCTCTCTCTATTTACTTATACTTTACTCTATCTCTATATCTATATCATATATTATTACCATACATGCATATATATTCTATATATACTCTCTAATCTTATTATTATCATTCGTACCTCTACTAT
>NW_020869355.1:257291-262291 GCF_003789085.1 Penaeus vannamei | reverse complement strand
ACACTATATGAATAGTTCATATGTGTAATGTTGCATTTCTATAAAAGTGGGGAAAAATAAAATACAGAACGATTGTATTTGTTATTTCCTGTATAAATAGCATATAGCATATTTTGCAGGCAATTGAACATACTCCTGTGTATTATGATTTACATGGTCATAAAAACTTAACTGTGTAATTTCTATATGTATTTAAACATATTGTGTATTGTTTGCACATATTACATGTTGCACATATTACATGCTGAGAATACAACACATAATAACATAACCAAGAGGGACTACATTCATATGGACAACTGCCCAGGTAATAAAACATACGAGTGTAAGAATGAACAGAAATTCCATTTTCGCCCCAGCATCTATTTGTCTTTAATTCAGCATTCAGGAGGACCAGGGCAGCTCATTGTGCAATGGGACAAAAATAAACAAGTTCATGATAAATGCACACCAATTTCATGTACATAAATGTTCACCTAAAGCACCCTGCTGAACCGGAAATGAACAACATCTAGCGTGCAATGGAAGCAGTCTCATGGAGCCCAAAATCTGAGTCACCGACAAAAGGATGAATGAATTGAAAAGAACAGCTGATTCAGTGACAATATTCGTGAAAGTATGGCTTGAATGAAAAGAGACACCTGTGCTACGGACTTGCTAAATAACTAAATGGCACGAGATTGGGTGAATGTATTCAGAAGTGGAAGTTGGAAAAGGGTGCTCGCATTCGTAATTCCTGACGGATTTTTTTTCTAATTAAAATGGAAGTTGGTGAAATTGTCATGCGTAAGAGGAACTTCCATAAAAAAAAAAAAAACAAAAACAAAATGATAACGCAAATAGATAATAAGACAAGAATATTCTCGATGTATGATGCTATTGTGATAACAATCCCCTTATGGGTGACTTGAGGTTTAAACCACTATTGGCTGTAAATCTTTCAAAGTAAAGCGAAATGAGATCACACACTTGTCACTACTGCGAGAAGAAAAATAAGAACAAATAGAGATTAAGAGCGGAACTACATTGATTCTATACATACCTGGATTCACATAAGCACCTGAGCCAAATATATCTAGTAAAGTACGCGTAGGTAATGTTTTGCTGCAGTTAAGAGGGTCAGATCCGGACCAATACTATATAGGTACTTAGTAATTCGCTATGTTCATTCATCCGTCTGTTAATGGAGGATATTGGAGATTTCTTTCTCTACGTCTGCTCCTTCCTTCTCCCTCTCTCTGTCTCCTTCCTTCTCCTCTGCCTCTTCTTATCTTCTCTTCTCCCCTCTCTCTGAGTCGTCCTTCCCGTCTCTCTCTCTCCTCCTCTCCTTTTTCTCCCATATATTCGTATAACAATCTCTCTTACTCCTACATCATTCACTTCTCTCTTCTCTTTCTCTCCATCTCACTCCTCTCTCCCTCCTCCACCACACACTACTCAATCACACTCACACACACCACCAATCATTCCTAATCACTCGCACACACACCCACCGCCCACACACTAACACTCCACACTTACACAACTATCACACCCACATTTTTATTCAATACGACAGCAATATCTTCAAGGGATAAAGCAAAAGTAATAACATGCATTCACTAGTATCAATCACAACCTCACACGATCATCTTTTTAACAAAAAACAGTAGGAATTGCATAGTCCTCTCGAAACTCTTCTCGCCCTAATCTTCTTTACATCCATACACCACGTGAATACCCCGCACATTAGACACCAAAAGCCAACAACAACAAAACTATGGAATAAGACACATATAATAGAAAATAGTTCAATTATGTATTTAGATATGTTGTCACTATTTCTAGTAAAAGTGTTGACTATATCGTCGATACAATAATTCAAATACAGATAACGTATTCTGCTTTATTTGTTATTCCTGTGAATATAATAGCAAATTAGCAATATTTTGCAGGAATTGAACATACTCATGGAACTGCATTAGTGATTAATACATGAGTAAATTAAAAGAACAACTGTTTAATTTCTATATGTATTTAAACATATTGTGTAATTTCTATATGTATTTAAATATATTGTGTAATTTCTATATGTATTTAAACATATTGTGTAATTTCTATATGTATTTAACCATATTGTTGCACATATTACATGCTAAGAATACAACACATAATAATATAACCAAGAGGGACTACATTCATATGGACAACTGCCCAGGTAATAAAACATGCAAGTGTAAGAATGAACAGGAATTCCATTTTCGTCCCAGCATCTATTTGTCTTTAATTCAGCATTCAGGAGGACCAGGGCAGCTCATTGTGCAATGGGACAAATATAAACAAGTTCATGATAAATGCACACCAAATTCATGCACATAAATGTTCACCTAAAGCACCCTGCTGAACCGGAAATGAACAACATCTAGCGTGCAATGGAAGCAGTCTCATGGAGCCCAAAATCTGAGTCACCGACAAAAGGATGAATGAATCGAAAAGAACAGGTGATTCAGTGACAGAATTCGTGAAAGTATGGCTTGAATGAAAAGAGACACCTGTGCTACGGACTTGCTAAATAACTAAATGGCACGAGATTGGGTGAATGTATTCAGAAGTGGAAGTTTGGGAAAGGGTTCTCCATTCTATTCCTACGATTTTTTTAATTAAATGGACGTTGGTTGAATTTCATGGTAAGAGGAACTTCCATTAAAAAAAAAAAAAAAAAAAAAAAAAAAAAAAAATCTTCTGATAACGGCAAAAACAGATAATAGACAAGAATATTCTTGATGGAATATGATATTGAGATAAAATCAAAAGGTGATTTGAGGTTTAATCCACTATTGGCCTGTAAATCTTTAACGAACAATGTTTTCAGTCAATAGTACAGCTATTAAAGACCTGCCAACATTTGTTTATATGCGTGATGTGCGTGGTCGATGGACCTTTTTATTACTTCAGTAAACATTTAGAGGATATTGAATTTCTCTCTCTCTCTCTTTCTTTCTTTCTCTCTCATTCTCTCTCTCTCTCTCTATCTATCTATCTCTATCTATCTATCTATCTATATATCTATCTGTCTCGCTCTCTTCCCTCTCTGTCTCTCTCTCTGTCTCTGTCTCTCTCTCTCTCTCTCTTCTCTCTCTCTCTCTCTCTCTCTCTCTCTCTCTCTCTATCTATCTATCTATCTATCTATCTATCTATCTATCTATCTATATATATCTATCTGTCTCGCTCTCTTCCCTCTCTGTCTCTCTCTCTGTCTCTGTCTCTCTCTCTCTCTCTCTCTCTCTCTCTCTCTCTCTCTCTCTCTCTCTCTCTCTCTTCTCTCTTTCTCTCTCTCTCTCTCTCTCTCTCTCTCTCTCTCTCTCTCTCTATATATATATATATATATATATATATATATATATATATATATAGATATATATATATATATATGTATATGTATATATATATATATATATATATATATATATATATATATATATATATATATATATATATATATATATATATATATGTATTAAATAACAGGCATGGTTGGAGCCAATGAAAAATAATTTGAATTATTATAATCTCAATTCAACACTAAAATAAAGGAATTGAACGCGTGCTGATCATTCCATTTTATATTTCCCTTTGATTTTTTATCATTACAAAGTCTACTAAATTTCTGCAGTTGTCACGAAACATACCATTTAACCCCTAAAAGATGTTTACATACAAAAAATATAAACATTTTCTCTTAATGGAACTAACTATATAAAAGTTTGATATTCGTGTCAAACAGATCAGTCAAGCACCAACAACCCTAGCATGCAGTAGCTTACCTGCTTACCTGACCTGGGTCGTTTCATCCTATACATGGATAATTATTTGTTTTAATAGCCCAGTTTTTATTTTTTTAACGTATTTATAGTTTCTTTTACTAAGAGTCTTATTTTTCTACGTATCTGATCCTGGTATTTTTTATTAATCCATTAATAAATGAGATCAGCGGAGTACCTGGATTAATATTTTTTTCTAAATCCATTAATAAATAAGATCAGCGGAGTACCTGGATGCCCAAACGACTGTGATTTGTCTGCTCCTAGACACACGGGTGTTTCCTTCTCACAACCTCAGGGACGTGACAGTGACATACCACATCCGTCACAGATTCATACTTAAAGGGAGTTGGTTGCTTACTTTTATCATTAATCTATTACTTTACACTGTATGCCAGTTCTTATATGCTTCGCGAATTAAACGTCTCTGTCAATAATTAGTTGTCATTTTATTATTTTAATTTATATTTTTAGTTATTTCCTTTATT
The DNA here is from genome assembly GCF_003789085.1 of Penaeus vannamei. Classification (NCBI taxonomy): domain Eukaryota; kingdom Metazoa; phylum Arthropoda; class Malacostraca; order Decapoda; family Penaeidae; genus Penaeus; species Penaeus vannamei. Next base: position 258,003 of record NW_020869355.1, on the reverse strand, counting down.
CTCTTCTTACCCTTCATATCTTCGGTGATATTTCATATGATTTTTATTATGTGTTTTATTGATTTAGCTTTTCTTTTATTTCACTTCTATGTCTTTATGGCCAGGCTTTCATTTCACCTTTATCGCATTAAGCAATATGGACTACGGGCTTTATGAATGAACTGGCGAGGTATTTTTGAATATTTTTCTTCTCAGAACTTGAACCTTTGAAACTTTATCTTCTTCCTTCTGTTGTCTCTTTCTTCTTTTGATATATTCAGATTGTTTTTTCTTCTTCCATCCACCTACCACCGCCTCGTATTACCTCAGGGTAAGGCTAATTCGACCAGTTTTACCACGATGAGCTTGAAGCTCACTGGTGTTCAAAACCTCCCATGGGGATATGCTAATGAACTAAACTCCTGATATTTTTGCGACAATAACGCATTAAAGACAAAAAAGAATTATTGCAAAGCTCAATTGAGAGGCACGGTACACCTCACTCACTCACTCTCTCTCTCTCTTTCTCTTCTCTTTCTTTCTCTCTCTCTCTCCTCTCTCTCTTCTCTCTCTCTCTCTCTCTGCTCTCTCTCTCTCTCTCTCTCTCTCTTCTCTCTCTCTCTCTCTCTCTCTCTCTCTCTCTCTCTCTCTCTCTCTCTCTCTCTCTCTCTCTCTCTCTCTCTCTCTCTCTCTCTCTCTAACGGCGCGCGCACACACACACACACACACACAC
>NW_020869355.1:224791-227291 GCF_003789085.1 Penaeus vannamei | reverse complement strand
ATATATATATATATATATATATATAATAGCCCACACACACACATGTATATTATCTGTGTGTATGTGGGTGCATATGTATATGCATGTACATGTGTACAAATGTATATGTTTTTATGTATTATAAAATGTTTCTCATTGCATATTTCTCATGCAAGAGTCCTTCATAATCATGTTGATCGTGATAATCATGATGCTCTTTTCTGTAAGTGTATGTGTGTATGCGTATCTGTTTTATATTTTCTCCCTCTCACTTACATTCCTCCTCCTTCGTCTTCTTTGGCCTTTTCTCCGCTTCTTTGTATTTCTTTTCGACACAGCTTCTACCCTTGTTTTCGTTTTGTAAAATATTTCATTATTCATTTTGATGAATATTGTTTTATTGGCTTTCTTTACGAGACGAGAGAGAGGAGAGAGAGAGAGAGAGAGAGAGAGAGAGAGAGAGAGCGAGAGAGAGAGGAGAGAGAGAGAGGGAGGGAGGATTAAGAGAGAGAGAGGGAAGAGAGAGAGAGAGAGAGAGAGAGAGAGAGAGAGAGAGAGAGGAGAGAGAGAGAGAGAGAGAGAGAGAGAGAGAGAGAGAGAGAGGGGGGGAGGGAGAGAAGGGAGGGACTAGAGTGACGGGACAGATAGACAAAGAAAAAGAGGGAGGGAGGGAAACAAGGAGATAGAGAGAAGGAAAAGAGAGAGAGGGTGGGGGAGAAGACAGACAGGCACAAAAGAAAAAGTGGCAGAGAGAGGGAGGGACCTGGCGATAGGCAGACAAGAAGAAAGAAAGAGCGAGAGAGATAAACAGACAGACAGATAGAGAGACATACAGGCACACAAACAGACTGGTGTGAGAGAAAGAGAGACAGACGAAACAGACAGAAATAAAAAGAGAGACATACAGGCACCACAAACAGGACAGTGGGTGTGAGAGAGAGAGAGACAGATGAACAGACAGAATAAAAGAGAGAGATACAGGCACACAAACAGATAATACAAGAGAGAGAGAGAGGGGAACAGACAGAAATGGAGAGAGAGACATACAGACACACACAATGAGAGAGAGAGAGAGAGAGAGAGAGAGAGAGAGAGAGAGAGAGAGAGAGAAGACAGAGAGCAGAGAGAGAGAGAGAGAGAGAGAGAAAGAGCCAATAGAGGCCCCTGCCTTGTTCTGCCGAGCCCCAAAGAATGATGGGAAGTGATAATGACTCTAAAGAAATATTGCTCATATTTCTCGGTCACCCAAAGTACGAGCATAAATTCTCCAAAGGACAATGAAAGCGTTATAGTACATATCTGAAATACGTATAGATTCACAATGAAGGAGACAGCCTGACGGTGACTCCTGCAGTCTTCAAATAGCTTCGGAGTCTATGAATATTTTACCTGTGGTATTTTTAATAGATTTTTTTTTATCTCTCTTCCGTCACGGTCTTTTTTAATGTATTTTTTATTTTTTTTTCTGTCATTTTTTTCTTTTTTTTTGTCTACATGCCTTTCCGTAAATATTAGTATGTTCATTCGTGTTATACTGTAAATATATTAAAAAGATAAGTCGCTAACCATTTTTTAAAAATATTGTTGTTAATATCAACTCAATGTTTGTTATCATGTGAAGTTATTTTCACGGCGAGGCTAACACATTTCAATCTGAAGAAATTACAGATAAAATGACCCGCTTTCTCTCTCAACATTCCAACAATAACTCCCGATCGTAATACAAATCGTTATAGCTCGTCGTAACAGCCGATCGGGAAATAATTCATCTGCAACATTCTCACCACGCAGATGAACTCGAGTCGTTGCAGGTCTGGAAATGCCACGGAAATAAGCGGCATAAATCAACCGCTTAAAATGGATCTGTTTACAAGCTTGGCCGTCACACTGCGAAGCGATATTAGGGTATACATCTTCGCATTCAGAATGATAACGCAGTTTGTTTCTCTTTTTTATTTATTTTCTCTTATTATTTGTTTCTTTTTTATTTTCATCGTAATTATTTGTTTCTTTTTTATTTACTTTCCTCTTAGTTGTTTTTTATATTTTTATTTATTTGCCTGTTCATTTAGTTTTGATTTAATCTGTTTTTTATTTGTTTATCTATATATTTGTTAATTAATCAGTTCATTTATTTGTTTATTTCTGCATATGTTTATCTATTCTTGTATTTATTTATTGGTTTATCTATATATCAGTTTACTTTATGAATTCGCTTATTTATCATTCTATCTATCATTTCTTGATGTTGGAGGTATATCATCCTTAAACCATAATCAATATTCTTATGAATATATAAAACACTATTTACAAGATATCACAACTCGTTTCTTCTCACGTTTTTTTATTATTATTATTATTATTATTATTATTATTATTATTATTATTATTATTATTATTATTATTATTATTATTATTATTATTATTATTATTATTATTATATTATTATTATTTATTATTATTTCATTATCATTATTATTATTATTATTATTATTATTATTGATTATTATTATATTATTAT
>NW_020869355.1:217291-219791 GCF_003789085.1 Penaeus vannamei | reverse complement strand
TAAAAAACAACATAACCACACTCCCCCACACCCACACGCGCACGCACACACACCACACATAAAAAAAAACATACCATACTCCCACACACACGCCACGTCCGGGTGCACACACACATAAATAACCATACCCACTCCCACCCGCGCACACACACCACACACATACATAAAAAAAACATAACATACTCCCACACACTTTGGCCAGTAATTCGATTCAGGAGTTACTTGATGGAGTAATTTAATCGGGAAGTTACAAGGAGCCTCGACACTATGGCTAAACCTGTCCGACATGTTCACAAAGGCTTTATGTATATATCTATCTATCTATTCATATATGTATACATATATATAAACATACATACATATATATATATATATATATATATATATATATATTATATATTATATATATATATATATATATATATATATATATATATATAATATTATATATATCTATCTCTCTCTCTCTCTCTCTCTCTCTCTCTCTCTCTCTCTCTCTCTCTCTCTCCTCTCTATATTTTATATATATATATATATATATATATATATATATATATATATATATATATTATATACATTATATATATATATATAATATATATATATATATATATATATATAATATATATATATATATATATATATATATATATATTATTTAATATATATAATAATGTATACAAGGCTTTAGGTCCTTTTCTCTCCTTTATGAGACATGCAGGAAGGTACGAAAACTTGTCAACTTTTATTACCCTTCTCATGAGAGCGAAAAACGTGTCAATATATTTCAGGTTATAAAACATGTTATTAAAGGCAACGCTTAAAGTTTCTGATAAACTATAGACAGAACATCGAAAGTAAAAAACATATTAGATACTCATATACACAATTTTCACGATGATTTAGACAAATATTCACAGGATGATTAAAGATTAATGATGATAATTAAAATCTGAAATTATGATATTGTTAACAAGTAGAACAACAGTAATTGTAATAATGATAACGAAAGGAATAATAGTGATGTAATTGTAATAACGATGATGATGATAATGATGATGACGTTGATATTGATGATAATGGTGTTAATGGTTACAAATGATGATGATAATGATGATAAAGGTAACGATGTGATGATGATGATATGATAATGATAATGATATGATGATGATAATGATTATGATGAGGATAATTATGTTTATGATGAAGATAATAATTACAAAGATAATGATGATAGTCATAATAAAATCTAAATGATAGCAACAACAGTAAATATAGGAGAGATTATAAAATGGTGATGATGAAACTCAAAAGGAAGAAAAGGTGCGATAATGATACCGTGGAAAGAGAAAACGAAAGTGGATGGAAGAAAATGTAAAATATATTTAATGCAAGCCTGGCTAACACTATCAATTTTCGTGTGGGGAGTCTAATTAAGTATAGAATTCCAAAATTCCAAAAGTACCAAACTTGGAGCACTTTGAAAGACGAGACGGCTCTAAGAGCTAGGCCTACGTGGGCGTAGTTAGATTAGGCTCCGAGGCATCAAATGAGGGAGAGGGAACTTGCCCTAATTTGCATATTCCCAATAGTAGGCCGTGCAAAGTGTTTCTTTTGTGGCGGTGAATGCTATCACACATACACACACGCACACACACATACACACACACACACGCACGCATGCACGCACCACACATAAACACACAGCCACACGCAACATGCACATACACACACACACACACACAACACACACACACACACACACACACACACACATACACAAACACACACACACATACACACACACATACACACACACACACACACACGCACATACACACACACACACACACACACAGCATACACAAACACACACACATAGCCACACACAAACACACACAGACACAGCCCCCCCCCCACACACATACACTTACATACACCGTATTTTTGGCTATTTACAAAATCTGATTATGAAAATACTATACTACACATAAATATCATATTACAGAAAAATAATTTAGCTTAGGGTATAGCTGTCACCCCCCCCCCCCCCAAAAAAAAGTAAAAAATATTATAATAATAAAATAATAATAAATTAAATAATAATAATAATAATAATAATAATATAATATAATTAATAATAAATAATAATTATAATAATAATAATAATAATAATATAATAATGATTTATAATAATAATAAATAATAATAAATAAAATAATAATAATAAAATAATAACAATAATAAAATAATAAAACAGCACAGTAAAAATAAAATAATAATGGTAACCTTCAAGATGGAGGGAGACAAAAAAAGTTATTATTTCTATTTTTAGATTTAGTATTTTTTCCTTTATGTTATCATCACTTATTCACAATCATCATCATTATTATTTGATCTTTATTATCTTTATCATTGTTATTATTATCATCGCCATTATTCTTATTCTTATTCTTATCATCATCATCATTATAATCAATTTCATAATTATCATCGGTAT
>NW_020869355.1:204791-209791 GCF_003789085.1 Penaeus vannamei | reverse complement strand
TTCCCCATCGCATCCGGTCTTGTCAACAATACCATACCGTTCTCGAGGTCATTGACCTTATCTACCTACGGGCCAAGTGATTTGGTCGGCTCCGTAGGCGGTTGAGGCTCGTTATTGCGTGTTACAATTACTAGGCTTAAATGCGAGGCAATGGGCTAACGGACGTGTATTTGTAAAGGAACATTGTTTTGAATTTGTTTATTGGTAGTAATATAGTTTGTTTATGTGTTTTTCCAAAAAAAAAATCTGGATGTAATACATGCTATTTATATTGAGATATGTTAGTGGCAGGCTAACCTCTATATAGAGACATTTTTTTCATATGTCTTTATGGTATCCTGCTCACGTTCTTATCCATCTGTGTGAAATATTCAACAACTTCGATCATCAACGTATTTGGGATAATTATAGGCTGGATTCTAATCGTGTCGGACTTTTTGTATGGTGCTGGTGTTCTTGTTAAGTGGCTGTGCTGGCGTGCGTGTAGGAGAGAGTGGTTAGCAGAAAATATACTTCTCATCTTGATGTTTTTGGTACAACAGCTTATTTTTTTTTAGCTCTTTTTTTTTGAGCTTTTTGTAATCATAGAGGTATTTTGTGCATAACCTTAAGGAAAAAGAGATGTTTTGGAGAGAGGGGAAGTCGTGAACCCCATCTCTCTCTGGGGTCACGCCAGAGTTTATGGAATGGTGTGGCTTTCGTGTGCAGACTCTTGTTATGACAGATTTTTATGTGGTGACAGATTTTATGCGTGGCAGATTTTATGTGTGATAGATTCTATGTTTAGACAGATTTTATTGTGTGACGATTTTATGCGTGACAGATTTTATGTGTGATAGATGGTCTTGTTTATTGGAAACAGAATTTAAAAATGTGTGACAGTTTTACATAGCGTTGAAGATTTTTATGTGGTGAAGATTTTCATGCGTTGACAGATTTTCTGTGTGGATAAAGATTCTATGTTATGCCAAGATTATTGTTATGTGTGAAGATTATTATGCGTGATCAAGATATTATTTAGTGTGATAGATTTACTATGTTTTAATGACAGATTTTAATGTGTGACAGATCTATGTGTGACAGATTTTATGTGTGACAGATTCTATGTTTGACAGCGATTTTTATGTGTGGACAGATTTTATGCGTGACAGATTTTCTTGTGGTGATAGATTCCTAATGTTTATGACGACTTTTTTATGTTTATGCGGATCAAAAAACCCCCTCCTGTGCTTCGTTTAGTTGAGAGACGAATCTTGTTACTGATTTGATTTTTTTTTGTTGCTTTGTGTAGCGTATTAGATATCACGTTATATTTACGACGTTCTTTCTATTCATGTAAGAAATGGTTCTTTGGGGGGAGGAGATTTTCCTGTCGGTTGCCGGGTCGTTACTTGTGTATTTTGTCTAAAATTTATGCTTACATAAAGCGATCTAAGGTGGAAGATGATTCTTTGTATATAGAGAATTAATGCTTTGGGAAGAGACAGTTTTTTATGTCAGACTGATGTACTTTCGCTACCATAACAAGATTCGTAAGGTAAAAAAGAGACGGTGGTTTAACATACTTCCATAAATGTCAAGAAGCATTACTATTAGACTTTGTATTTTCTTAATCATAATTTTTTTTTTTTTTTTATTATTTGGCTTTAATTTTATTATTCATGTCACTTCTTTTTTTTACGTCGGCATCTTGGTGGCAGGCGGTATAGGGATTGTCGTTCGGATCGATTAACATCATGTTTTCTCGTCTGTGTTAACACCATATAAATAGCGTGTGTTGTGTGTGTAATACTATAATTATATACTATATAATATTATAATATAATATATTATATCTATTATAGTATATTATTATTAATATATAAATAATATATACCATATATATAATAATATATGTATATTATATATATACTATTATATATATATTAGTCTAATATATATTAATTATAATTTATATAATATATATATATATATAATATATATATAATATACATTATAATTATAATATATATAATATATATAATATATATATATATATATTTATATATATATGTAGTTTATATTAATATATATATATTATTTATATATATATATATATATATAAATATTATATATGTATATATTATATATAGATATATACATAGTATATATATATTATATATATAATATACTATATTTTACACAACACAACACAGCACACACAACAACACGAAGCGCATACGCGCGCACCCACACACACACCACACACACACATACACACACAACACACGCACACACACACACACACAATCCCCACACACCACACACACACACAATCACTCACACACAACAACAGACAATACAACACACAGACACAACCCTCACACACACACACACACACATCCAATATTACTAGGGAAACCGGGAGATGCCTCGCAACACACAAACCAACACACCACACACACACACAACACACAACTCACACAAGCACACAAACACACAACCACACACTCCCACACATCATACACACACACACACACACCACACCACAACACATGCTCAACAGATTCAACACCACAACACTTCAGGTCACACACACGTTTCTTTGAAACAATTTGGATGTGCATTACTTTTTAAGAGAGCATTTATATTTAATAAAAAACAAGGACATGTAGAATAACGTATTTTTATTCCATGAATATTTCAGCTTAATGGCAATAGTGAACGAGTTGGAAAGAGAACCAAACAAGTGGGATTTTCATTATAAGTGCAAACTCTACATCGATTTTAAAGGGAATACACGGTAGTCAGAGACACTATTGGTATAGTTGCAAAAAACTTTTTACTAGGAATTTTTCACGCAGCTGTATGCATTACACAGAGCAAAATCGGAAAACTCGATATTAAACCAGTTTGATGTTTGAGAAAATTAACTGGATGGTAATATCTACTTTATTAATTGAGTTTTTCGTCGGTGGTTTTTCTAATTCATTTAGGCTTGTTATTATAATTTTTTTCTTTTTCTGTCAGAGCAGGAATATGCATATAATTAGGGTGGTTTCTAGGACTTTCAGACTTTCGTTATATATATATTTATATATATACCTATTTATTAATCTATTATAATTTTATTATGTATATATATACATATATTTTAATGTTAGTTAATTTTTTTTTTTTTTTTTTTTTTTTTTTTTTTTTTTTTTTTTTTTTTTTTTTTGTTTTTCTTTTTCTTTTTATTCTTTTTCTTTTTTTCTTCTTTTCTTTCTTTCTTTTTTTTCTTTTTTTCTGTGTGAGTTGAGAATAATGTCAACTGTATTCACTGGGGAACTTTGAATATCACCGCCTAAATAAACGAATTCCACAAATACCTAAATACTCCAAGAAGGCAAGGATAAATGAGGCTAAACAGTAACGAGAATAAGAAATAACAAGAGATATTGCCTCACACAGAGAATTGCAAAAAAAAGGCGAAAGGTCGAACCTTGTTGGAAGGTCACATCAGGCGAATCTTGGCAAAAATTACATCCAGCTTCATGGCAGAGAACCAAGTATTAAAGATTCTTTTCGCAAGAGATAATGTAACAATGGTTAATAAATATGTTAAGAAATATAATGAATGATGATGAATTAATAATGATATAATGATAATATAAAAAAAATGAAAGGATAATATGTGCTACTACTAATATAATAATAATAGGAATAATATCAGACATTAATAATAATTGTAATAATAAGACTATTATATGAATAATGAATAATAGATATGATGATAGATGTGAATGATGATGAATGATGTGAATGAGATGATGATGTATGATGATGATGAATGATGATGATGATTGATAATGATATGATTCAAAATTTTGTAAATATGAATAATGATAGGATAGTATGTACTAATATTATAATTATTTAATAAGATAATGATGATGATATAATTAATGAATAATATGGCTCAGATTATATAATAAATAATCATCACCGATCAATCATCATCATAATCATAACAATAATAAAGATAAAAGCAGCAACAACAATAGTAGGCCAATCATAATAATATTGATAATGATAATATAATACATGATGATTGATGATGATAATAGTAACTATCCTGGATGATATAAAACGATAACAGTGATGGAATCTTCCTGCTAATGAACAAGTATGGTGCTCAAATGTGATCGTAATACAACGTGGCTAATTAAACCATTATAAAATAGCTATTATGATAATAAAATGGTAATATAATGATAACGAGAGAAAAAATCATAATATGGATAATCATGCAAACTCTCAAACAGACTAATAAACAAAAAAAACATAGCAATATTCAGATAAGCTTTTGAACAATAGTCTACCCTGAAAATAAAAAAGAAGCACGGAACTCTTCATGTTTAAAACGATCACGCTTTCGAACAAAATAGTCTACCCTGCAAAGAAAAGGAAGCAGGACTCTTTCTATCTTAAGTCAAAAATTCTCTCAACCCTTACAGTGAATCGCTATAAAGGGATCACAACCCTGACCATGACATGCCCTCCTCATTAGTGGTTGTGTGATTGCATTATAACCTTGGCTGAGCTTCACTCGCGAGGATGTGAACAGACGGTCTTGGGGGGTTGGTGACGCTCGTTGCATGCTGAGGTCAGAGTAAAAAACTTTGTGTGTGGATAAGTCACTTAATATAATCAGCATTATTCTAATCATCTATCTTCTACTTATCTATCTATCTATCTATCCTATCTATCCTATCTGATCTATCTATCTACTATCTATCTATCTTCTAATCTAATTATATTATATATATATATATAATACTATCGCTTAGGGCTATAATAAATTACTACTAATTTTAATATACTAATATAGGAGAGAGAGAGAGCAGAGGAGAGAGAGAGAGAGGTGAGAGCGAGAGAGAGAGAGAAGAGAGAGGCCGAAAAGCGATGAAAGAAAAAATACAAATTAACACCGAGAGTTGAATATAAAAATAAAGAAGAAAATAAAAATATGACAAGAT
>NW_020869355.1:197291-199791 GCF_003789085.1 Penaeus vannamei | reverse complement strand
TCGTTAGTAATCGGCTCTTCCATTAAAGATGAGCGCAGCGAGAAAGCTATTCCCGATACTTCACTCTACTGCACTTAACTTCACCGATACTTCACTTTACTGTACTCGGATACTTCTTAACTTCACCGGTACTTCACTCTATTGTACTCGTATGCTTCCAAACTTCACTCTACTGTACCCGTATACTTCTTAACTTCACCGCTATTTCACTCTACTGTACAAGTATACTTCTTAACTTCACCGGTATTTCACTACTGTACTTGTATACTCCCAAACTTCACCGGTACTTCACTCTACTGTACTTGTATACTTGCTTCGTGAGGATGTTAACAATAAATTATGTGAACCGGTGTCATACATCCAGATATTATATGTCTACTATACTCTATCTTATTAGACACAAATGATAACTTTGTAATTTAAAAATTTTACCTTCGTAACTATAACTTTACTCAGTAAACTCTTTCTTCTTATTATTATTATTATTACTATTATTACTATTATTATTACTTCCAAACTTCACCGGTACTTTGCTCTACTGTACTTGTATACTTCATAACTTCACCGTCACTTCACTCTACCGTATACTACCCCAGTTCACGCTTGATCTCTGCTATCTCTTTGATTGTCTTTGTCTGTGCGACTGACAAACATCTGTGGCGGCGACAGAAGACAGAGAGCTTTTAGCCTTTATGAAAACTGAGATTATTTGTTATTTTTTCTTCCTTTTCACTTCTGCCTTTTCTCCTTTTTCTGAGAATGATAGTATTTTTTTTTTTGTTTTGTTTCGCTTCTCTTAATGATTATATTTTGCAAAGGTTAATCAATTATTTACCTCTTGCAATCCAGTGCTTTCGAAAGCAATGTTCCGTTTTTTTTTTTTTTTTTTTTTTTTTTTTTTTGCATTGCTCTAACGTCTTTACAAAGTATTCATGGCATTAGCATACTAATTACACAGTATAAACTGTTTACATACGCTGTATCCACAATTTAGGTCAATCTAAATACTGGGCCTATTGCAGGGCACAATGCAATAATTAACATGTCTTTTTTCAGCACTTTTTCCTTTCTTTTCCCTGGCATAACTGACAGTAATAGCTTTATCGTACGTTGCATTCTGTGTTGCAATTACTGCTGCGAAATTGGAGAAAAAAACTCTCAACATTTTTCTTTGTATTTTGTAAAGCTTTTCAATGCATTTCTGTTCAGAATTTCTTTGAGAGCAGGGATGCAAAAGGGAAAAATGAATGATATATTAATTTTGTTGAAACAAATAAATAGAGGAACCGAAAAGCAAATAAATAGATCAGTCAAAAGAATAAGAATAATTTAATAAAATATAAAACTAGTAAGAAATATAAATGATAATAATAATAATAATAATAATAATGATAGCAATAATATAATGATCATTATTAATATCATTACTGTTGTCATTATTATAATGGAAATAATAATGATGGTACTGATAATGATAATAATAATAATAATAGTACTTAGGATAATGATAATGATAATATTGATAGTAATAATGATAACAGTAATAATGATAATGAGGAGGAGGAGGAGGAGGAGGAGGATAACTAATGATAATGATAATGACAATGACAATGACAATGAGTGAGATGATAGTGGTAATGATGAGGATAATAAAAATGATAATAATAGTATTAATGATAATGATAATAATGATAATGATAATAGTATTAATAGAAATAATGATAATTATGATAATAGTATAATACTAATAAATAGATAACAATAATGATAATGAAAATGATACCGTTAGAATATAAAGAAAATAATGATAATGAAGATTATAATGATAATAATGATACCAACAACAATAATAATAATGATAATAATAATTATTATTATTATTATTATTATTATTATTATTATTATTATGATAATGATAATCGCAAAACTTAAAAAACAAAAAGTAATACCTTTGGTTAAAAATATAATCAAAATAACAATGAAAATAACGATAATAACAAAACTAATAATGATAATAAAGATCTTAACATTTATAATGATAATGATAGTAATGATCTTATGATAACAACAATAGTTCTATCAACAATAATGGTGATAATAATAATCATAATAATTATTTTGGTTGTCATTAATGATGATTATATTTGAAAAAAGGATAATAGTAATGATAGCGATAATGATAAAACGACGAAAAGAAGAAAAATAATAGTTATGATAATCGTATATGGCAATGATAATACTGATAATGATAACAGTAATATTACTTATAATAATAATGATAATAATTATAATGATAACAGTAATATGACTACTAATAATAATGACGATAATTTTGATAATTATATTTATAATGATAATAATGACAGTAATAATAATACTATTAATAACGATAATTATGATGATATTAATGATAATGATAATAATCATGATAATGATAATAATAATTAAAGTGATAATAATGATGAATAAGTCATAGGAATAACAATGATAACAATAACTG
>NW_020869355.1:179791-182291 GCF_003789085.1 Penaeus vannamei | reverse complement strand
ATGTAATAGTAATAGTAGTAGTAACAATAGCAACAATTGTAGTAATATTAAAATTAATAGTAGTAGAAGTAGTAGTAGTAGGAATAGTAATAACAGTGGTAGCAGCAGTAGTAGTAGTAGTAGTAGTAGTAGAAGTAGCGGTAGTTGCAGCGGTAATGTAAGTAGTAACAGTATCATGGGTTGAATAATAAGTCATTGTAGTAATAGTGGCATTACGAATTTCAGAACATACCATTATCATATCTGGGAGCTCATATTGTCCGCAAATTGCAACGTTTAAACTTGATCTGAGTAAGCAGAAAGAGACAATTCCATTATAATGATCAAGAACGCAATATTAGATAGCTCCCTACACGCCCCAGAAACCTAAAATATATTCTTATTCAGTTCTTTATTTCTCAGCTCCCCAAAACTCCCAAGACATATCATTTTTAATCTATTTGATTGAATCGCAGCCGTTGCTCCACTAGTGAGGTGCATTCACCTTTATTTTACCAAGGTGTAGTCATGTCATTCATCCCTCTGCTCCTTTGTGATGAGGATACAGACAACAGGAAGTTCAGGTGGCAGGAGGTACGTGGCTGGCATGACTCGTGAAGTTGTGAAGTTGTCTCCTCGGTTGTCACCTTGCTACCACGTCTCTCCTGCTTATCCCTGTCTTCCACCCTTCCTTTCTTTCCCTTCCCTGTCCTTTTGTTGCTGCTACTTCGCTAATTATCCTCTCCTGTTTGTTTCTCTCCTTCATTCTTTCTTCCTTTTCCCTTCTTTACCTTCATCCCCTTTCTATCCCTTCTGCGGCTTCTACTTGCATTGTCTCTGCTTCTACGTCCACCGTCATCTGATCTTCTCTCAAAAAAAATTTCTTGTTCATTGTTCTTTCTTCCTTTTTTTTTTTTAGCGAGTTCCTCCTCTCTCTCCCACCCTTCGATACATTCTCTTTCTTACTCTAACCCTTTATCCCTGTCCACTCTTCTCCCCTTCCTCTCCCTGTTCCTTGCTAGAGTTGATAAAACTACCAACATTCCACACGTTGTTGCCATTGCATACATTTTTTTTAAACATAGTGAATAATTGGAGAATGAACTATGCTATTACTGTAATTACTTCGGATATCTCAGTGTTTATATAAGTCTTATGATTCCCATGTACTTCAGTAATGTTTTAACAATATTAAAATGCATATACTTTACATTGTAAAGATGTATAAGGTTTGTTATACAGTGATTTCCGTTTTCTTTGGTCAAATGGAATTTCAAGTGGTTCAGTGCTGCTTATTCAACATTAATATCTTTGCCACTTATTGTGGAACAGAAATAGATTCATATTCATTTCATTAATCTATATAGCATTTCTCGAGTAATAACATTATTTAATTACTTGTATTTTTCATATTCCATGTTAACTGGCAACATTTCATACTGACAATATCATAATCATATTAAGAAATTTTCGGTATTTACGAAAGTGCATACCTTGTGAAGCCATAACTTTTGAGAAACTTTACAATATAGTTTTAAGCTCGTATATGAAAGGTACACCTCTTGATCACTGGGACGAACACCTCCAAGACTATACAAAACATTGCCCTGGACAGTGTACTTCAAGCTGGTTATATTACTGACTTTACATATTGCTGGACCCTTTTGTGAATTTGATTTTTAATATCTGAAATTTCCATTCTGAATCGCCCACAGAGAGCTTCTTCTGGGTTAGTTATGTTCTTTTTCCTTGAAAGTTGTAAATAACTTCCCGGTAGTTTGGTCTGCCTTCAACGAGTCTTGTATTTCACGTGTTTTATTACTTTTAAACTCAGCTCGTTGGCAACCCTACAGTCCCTCCGGTATGAATCACTCTCGTTGTTATTTTTCCTTTTTTTTCCTTTTACCATTATCATTTTTCGAATCCAACAACCCACACAACATGAAATAAAAAACCTGCCGTTTGTCCTTCCTACTTACTCCAGCCAGGAGCGAATGATACGCCCCTCAGTTCATATTAATCCCCTCTGTAGACCTTATGTCACCGAGCAGGGAGAGATTATAGTGCTATGTGGTGCATGTCTGACGTCTTTACAAGGTTTTGTTCAAAGCATGTGTTCCATGAAAGTGTATATTGTTTAACGTTTACGGTACAATTCAAACACAATCACAGTCTATCTCTCCATCTATATGTATGTATACATATATATGTATGTATAAATATATATATATATATATATATATATATATGTGTGTGTGTGTGTGTGTGTGGTGTGTGTGTGTGTGTATGTGTGTGTGTGTGTGTGTGTGTGTGTGGTGTGTGTGCTTGTGTATGTGAGTGTGTACGTGTGAGTGCGTGTGCTTGTGTATGTATGTATGTGTGCGTATATTGCATGTATAGACACACACAGAACAGAAAAAAGAACAGTTTCCGTGAGCTGACATCGCCTTCTTGGCTGCCAGAAACCCCACCCAACCCCACCACCACCCACCACCCACCCCACCCACCGGCCGAGCCCATC
>NW_020869355.1:169791-174791 GCF_003789085.1 Penaeus vannamei | reverse complement strand
TAATGACAAAATTGATAATGATAATAATGATACTTGAGATGCTAATGTCATAAGCTATAAAGATGATATGGGCTGTTGCAGAGAGGGCTTATGATAATGGTTATAATGATAATGTTAACAGATACTTATGATAACCACAACAGATGATTAAAACAGCGATACTAATGAAAACAATACGTTAAATATGGTATATTAAATCTCAGACTGTTTAAAAGACGTGAAAGTCTATAACACACGGTATCTTATGTGACAGTACACATAGCTCATTCAACACTAGATTAATTGTAACAATAGTCACAACTATTCAACATTCCAGTACATCCTCAACTACCCACGATTGTTCTAAACGGATTTAGAGCAGTCACACAGATTAGATACACCAAGGGGGATCTATAAATCGCAGTTCTCTGGAAGGGGCATTGGCTTAACACCTGCAATATGAACCTCAATAGAATCACCACTTCAATTACAATGAACAGATCCTCAGTACTGTGTGCATCATCAATTCTCCCAGACACAAAACGTGTCGGATTTTTTTCCTTTTTTTATATATGCAATTGTTATAAGATTCAAGAGTGATTTATATATATATATATATATATATATATATATTATATATATATATATATACAACACACACAACACATATAATGTGTGTGGTAGTGTGTGTGTGTGTGTGTGTGTGTGTGTGTGTGTGTGTGTGTATATATATATATATATATATATATATATATATATATATATAATATATATTATATATATATATTATGTGTGTGTTGTGTGTGTGTGTGTGTGTGTGTGTGTGTGTGTGTGTGTGTGTGTGTATATATATATATATATATATATATATATATATATATATATATATATATATATATATATATATTATATAATACATAAACATGCACATAAAAATCTAACGACAAGTACACAGAAACAATCGAATAAATATAGAATCAACTACCTGTTCCCTCGTACAGAGTCCCTCCACCACCTCATGTAACGCTAGAATATTCCAAGCCAATCCACACAAGCCAAAGATATGCTGTAGTCTAACGAAGTTCCATAACACGAAATGGATTCTTGAGGGAAGAGGAGCCGCAACTGAGGCAAGAGGTAAGTGAATCGGCACTTTATTGACAGAGAAAGAGGTCGTCAAATTCACGAAGAATCCTGCAATGGCTTGTTGGAGGAAGATGAGGCAAATCAGAGGAGTAACTACTGTTATGATAGATTTATGAGGAAATATGTGGTTGTCCTGTTTAACGAGAATGGGACTGGTCGAACACGGAGAGATAGACTGGATATTACACAGATGGATTGTTATTTTGTAATTAAGAAGATTAGATTTAATAAAAGGAGGAAAATACTTTGTCTAAAACAATTGATTTGTAAAACTATAGAAAAATGCTTTGTCAAAATAAAACTATCTGTAGGGAAATATAATGTTGAAATAAAGCTACATCGACAATATGTTTAACAGTCTAAATGTAAAAAAAAAAAAAAAATATATGATAGAAGAGCAGCACCGGCGGTAGCAAGGTAATGATATGAATATCAATAATTAAGACAAAATGAAAATAAAAAGATTATCGGAAAAGTCTCACAGTCATCACGGTAATGATGCTTTTATTATAAATTGTTATCATACAGTGATGATGTTACAAAAAAAGAACATAATAGCAATAGAGCAATGGAAATGATATCAAAATTAATTTACATGGTTTCCTTTAATGATGACGATTTAATTATAAAAAATACCATTGCTTAATCAAAAGTGCTAATAGCAACATGAATGACTGTAACGACAGTGATTGGATGTGCCATATCGATTATAATTCACAAATCATGATAATTAAGTAACGGATGAATAAGCAACTCTTAAAAAGGAAAAAAGTAAATAGAGAGAGATGGTAGAGAGAAGATAAAGAGATAAGGGAGCGAAGGAGTTGGGAGAGCATAGAGGGGGAAAAAAGGAGCAAATGTAGAGCTTCAAGGCAGGAAGGGCAAGAAGAGATAAAGAGCGAGAGGGAGGTTACAGAGTGGGAAAGGAAAAGGGAGGCAAAGTAGAATATGAAATGAAATAAATAATAGAGTAGAAGTGAGAGAGAAGAATGAGAGGATGTCAAAATATATCTCCTTTACATTTCCTCGCTCCAACTAGTTATGATGTAACGATAAAAGTTCATCATCATCATCATCATTCATCATCATCAATAATAATAATAATAATAATAAATAAATAACGATTTCATAATGATAAAAATAATGATAAATATTAATAATGACAATAATCATGATACGGTTAAATAGTGACAATGATAACATATCATAATAATGATAATATAATTATAGTAATTGCGATAAACTGAATAAAATAATGATGATTAATGATGATAATGAAATGATAATGAATGATAATGATGATAATAATGATAGATAATAATAAAAGATGATAATGAATAATAGTAGTATAATAATAATAATATAGATGAAATATGATAATAAATCAACAAGATGCTGCGATGAATAATAATAATGAATAAAGAATAATAGTTCTATCAAAAATGTCACAAGGATAATATCAATATAATGAAATAACAAAAATAATAATAATAATAAATATTAATAAGTAATGAAAAATGATAAATAATAAATTAAAATAAAATGATGTTAAAAAATGAATAATGATGTAATGATGATAAGATGATAATAATAATAATAATAATCGAAAAATGATAATAGTAATATTATAATAATAATAATAAATAATGAGTAGATGATAATGATTGAAAAATAGGTATAATAATAATAAATAATAATGATATTTGAATATCATAAAGATAAAGATAATGATAAGAATAAAATAAATTATAATTGAAATAATATATAATGATAATGTTCATAATGAATGTAAAATTATTATGAAAGTAATGATAGCGATAATAATCATCATCTTGATACCAATATGATAATGGATGATAATAACAATGATAGACAAAAATAATGATGATAAACAATCAGGATAATAATGATAATAATGATAATTATATCAATAAAAATGGTAATAATTATGATAGTGATAATACTAATGAAAATAATAATAATAATGATCATTGTAACAACGATATAATAATAAAATCCTTAGAACAATGATAATGATAATGATAATGATAGCAATAACAATGATGATGAGATGAATTGATGATGATGATGATGACAATAATAATAAATGATAATGAAATAATAAAAAATTATAATGGTAATAGTAATGATTTTAAAAGTAGTGATATTGATGATTATCATAATATTAGGGTAAAAATGATCAAAATATTGGTCATAATAACACCGAAATTCCTCCATCTCTCTCTTAGCAGAAACCACACAATAAACAATACAAGTTTATTAGAAAACTTTGAAGACAATTTCGAAATCCAACTAGACTTCACCTTCGGGTCATATTGGCTAACTAAACCTTTTTATTTACTGTATTTTTATTTTTTCATTTATATTATATTATTATTATTATCATTATCATTATTATCATTATTATTATCATCATTATTATTATTATATATATATACATATATATATATATATATATATATATATATATATATATATATATATATATATATATATATATATATATATATATATATATATATATATATAGAGAGAGAGAGAGAGAGAGAGAGAGAGAGAGAGAGAGAGAGAGCGAGAGAGAAGAGAAGAGAGAGAGAGAGAGATGTATACACGCACTTATATAATATTATATATATATATATATATATTATATATATATATATATAATATATATATATATATATATATATACATACATATATATATATATATATTATATATATATATATATATATAATATATATATACTATAATGATATATTTGTGTTGTGTTGTGATTGTGTGTGTGTGTGTGTGTGTGCGTGTGTGTGTGTGTGTGTGTGTGTGTGTGTGTGTGTGTGTGTGTGTGTTTGTTTGTGTGTGTGTGTTCTCTTGTTTTTTTTTTGTCTTTTCTTATTCGTCTCTTCTGTCGTTACCTTATTCATTTTTTCATTATTATATTTTATTATTTCTTTTCTATTTTGTCCATATATTTATTTATTTATCTGTTATTTGTGTTATACAATAAATCCGGCAGTATGGTTCTGCCGTAAACTCGCTTTTTCTTTTCCCTCCTTCATGCCCTCTCCCTTTACTTTTCTCTTTCATTTTCCTTTCCTTTCCACTCTTTTATTGCTTTCAACTTCCTCTGACTCATTCTCACTTCAGCTTTCCCTCCATTCTCTCCTTACCTTTATTTCTCCTTCTTTCCTCTCTCGCTTTCATCTATCTCTCTTTCATTTCTCGCTCCTCTCTTCCTCCCTTCTCTTCCTCAATTCCTCTCTCTCTCCTTTCCTCGCTTCTCCTCGCTCCTCATCCTCTCCTCTTCCACTCTCCCTCCTCTCCCTCCCTCCTCCTCCCCCTATCCTCCTCCTAAAACCCCACTCTCTCCTCCTCCCTCACCTCCCTCCCTCCCCCCCCCCACTCTTCCATCCC
This sequence comes from Penaeus vannamei, assembly GCF_003789085.1. Lineage (NCBI taxonomy): Eukaryota > Metazoa > Arthropoda > Malacostraca > Decapoda > Penaeidae > Penaeus > Penaeus vannamei. Next base: position 170,231 of record NW_020869355.1, on the reverse strand, counting down.
CTCTCCCTCTAACTCTCTCCCTCCTCCTTCCCTCCCCTCCCCTCTTACACCCATTTTCCCTCAAAAAACATCAAACCTCAAATCTACCAAGGGAGAGAGTCTATCCAAGGTTCGCTGTTCCGACGAGAGAGAGCGGGTTGGCGGATCAAGAAAGGTGTGAAATAAGGTGTCAAGTCAATATAATCCCTGCGTTTACTTTGTTCAGATTAGGTCGGGTGGCTTCGGCGAAGTGCGGAAGGGAAGTTGATAAAACAAATAAGATCTGGATTGTGGTTTGTTTGGGTCTCGTCTTTACCGCTTGTCAGTGTGTTTTTTTTTTCGTATCTTTATATCTGCATTGATGTTTTGTCTGTTATTTTTTTCATTTCTGTCAGCATCAATATATGTATACATATTTGTGTATATATGTATGTAATATATAAGGAAAGTATACGTTTATT
>NW_020869355.1:162291-164791 GCF_003789085.1 Penaeus vannamei | reverse complement strand
TACATATATATAATATTAATATTATATATATATTATATATTATATATATATATATATAATATATATAAGTATGCTTTATATATATATATATATATTATATTTAATATACACATATAGTCTTAATATACACATATATACACCACACACAATCACACATATACACACACCACACACACACACACATACATAATATATTATATATATAATATTATATTATATATATAAATATATAATATATATTATATATAATATATATACATATATATATACATATTATACAATACATTGTACATATATATACACGTATTTATATATAAATAAATATAATTATATATATATATATATATATATATATATATATATATATATGTTTGTTTTCTTCTTTGCTTCTTCTTCTTCTTTATTTATTTATTTTCAACCCTTCACATCGATGAATACGATGTTTCGAAATATCTACGAACATTCCTGAACTTTTGCACACTTCCATCTAAATTTCGCCCACAACTGCAAAGGCCGCGTCCGAACCCGTTCCCTCCCACTCCCCGTTTCATTTTTTTTTTTTTTTCAAAACGTTTCAAAATCCCTTTTACCAAAATAATCTTCCTTCAAGCCCCATAACTTAACGTCAGGAGCGTCCTTCGAACCACAGTCTGCCAACGTGGAATACAGCACGTCATAGCATAGGACCTCATACGACCGTATATATACATGTATAGCTTTTGTAATGGCCCCATTAGAACTAAAAGCCTGTTAAGGGGAATATGAGGTGATTAAGACGTAAATACCATCGCAGCCCCGCCCACATAAGGCGAGAAGGAGCGAGGGGAGAGGTAGACCTTCCTTGATGAAAGTCATACGTAGAAGTTCAGCCTCGAGACGCGTCGGCAAACGGCCTCGTCCGAAACGTGTGTCATTTCCTCGGCGATGGAAGTCGGATGTTCTATCGCGAACCCGAGGATACGGACACCGATTCGACCCCCCCCCCCCCCCCCGCGCGATTCGTATGAAAACGGATGGGTGGGTTGGGTGGGGGGAGGAGGGGGGGGTATGTGGGTTATGAAAGGAAAGGGAGGAATTTTACGAACGAAGGAGAATGTTAGGAGTGGTGGCAAGAAGGATAAACAAGTCGATAAATAAAGTCTTGGAAGAGGAAGGGTGTATGGTGTTGATGCGTGTGGGCGTTTATGGAATGTGTGAATGTCTCTCTCTCTCTCGCTCTTACTCTGTCTCTCTCTTCTCTCTCTCGCTCTTACTTTCTTCCTCTCTCTCTCTCTCTCTCTCTCTCTCTCTCTCTCTTCTCTCTTCTCTTCTCTTCTCTTCTCTCTTCTCTCTTCTCTCTCTCTCTCTCTCTCTTCTCTCTCTCCCTCTCCCTCTCCCTCTCCTCTCTCTCCCTCTCCTTCTCCCCTCCCTCTCTCCCTCTCTCCTCTCTCCCTCTCTCCCTCCTCCCTCCCCCTCTCTCTCTCTCCCTCTTAAGCTATCTATTTATCTGTCGATCTCTCTTCCTCTACCTCTCTCTATGTATCAACCACCTATATATACGGTGTATTTGTGCAATACGTATCAACCCGGAAATAGACGTGATCTCTGCCGATCGCTGGTTCGAGTTCCAATTAATGTAAATAAGATTGGATGCATGTTTAGTCCAATAAAGGCAAAAGCTGATGACATGGATTGAATTTCTCGCCACCATGGGCACTCATTTGCATATTATGATTGGCTTACGAAAGCAAAATGAAAGATAGTGTACGCTCAGGTGGAATTCGCTCCTTCAGTTTTCAGTCAGGGTTTTTTTGGTCTTGGTTAGATTACCTTTTCATGTGTTTTTTGTTGTTTTTTATATTACATCATTACAAGTGTAGTGAAAAAAAAAATCCGTGTATACCTGTCAGTACTTGTACTGTACACAGTATACAGTATCATAAAACTTCTCCCCGCCCCCTCCCCCCCCTTCCCGAGACCTAATTCTCCCTTTAACAGACAGATCATCCTTTCTGTCATATATATATATATATATATATATATATATATATATATATATATATAGTATATATATACATATATATATATATATATATATATATATATATACACATATTATATATATATATATATATTATATATATATATATATAATATATAATATGTTTATAATATATAATATAACATACACACACACACACAGACAACACACACACACACACACACACACACACACACACACACACACACACACACACACACACACCACACACACACACACACACACACACACACACACGTACATGCATATCTATACATCTATATACTATTGGATTCTCGTAATTGAGCTACCATCTTGGACACCAAAGAGGATAAAGTCTTAGGAGAAATCTAGAGCAGGAATGCCTGAGGCAACTAAGACAGCACTGGTAGCAAGTTGCATGGGTGCTTAGCTTCCCCTGGATTGCAGCAGTGGAGTGGAAGGGGGAAACTGCTGCATAGGCAACAGCTTGTCTAAGTT
>NW_020869355.1:144791-147291 GCF_003789085.1 Penaeus vannamei | reverse complement strand
TGGGCGAGCAGTTCTTGGTATTGCTGGAGGTGGCTGATGTTCACGAATGATCCTTTTTCATTGGCACTGAGCGATGTTCTATGGATAAAGATGGCATAGTGTGCACCTTTTTTTAATTCATGCTGGAATTGTGATGATTTCATGAGGAAAATGAGTAATGAGAGAGGTAGAGGGAGGGGAGAGAGAGAGATAGAGAGAGACAGTGAGAGACAGACAGACAGACAGACAGACAGAGACAGAGAATGAGAGAGAGAGGGAGAGGGAGAGAGAAGAGAGGAGAGAGAGAGAGAGAGAAGAGAGAGAAAGAAAGAAAGAAAGAGAGAGAGAGAGAGACAGAGACAGACAGAAGACAGAGACAGAGAGGAGAGAGAGAGAGAGAGAGAGAGAGAGAGAGAGAGAAGAGAGAGAGAGAAGAGAGAGAGAGAGAAGAGAGAGAGAGAAAGAAAGAAGAGAAAGAGAGAACAGAGATAGAGAGAGAGACAGAGAGAGAGACAGACAGAGACAGAGACAGAGAGAGAGAGAGAGAGAGAGAGACAGTGACAGAGACAGAGACTTAGAGACAGAGAGAGAGAGAGAGCTATATCCGTTCTGCTTCTTATACAGTTGACGAAATCCTCAATACCGCCTCAGCCATGCGACGATAAAAAGAGTCCCAAACAACTTTGTGATTGCTAAAGGAAAGTCATTTCTAGAGGAGAATCTCATTTGCATATTGAGTCACTTTTGTCAATTTCTCTCCAATCTTCTAATGCTTCTTTCTACTAACTTACTTATTTGTGTTTTCTTTGTCACATATTACAAATCTCGCACAAGCAATATCATCTTTCATATTACACATGCTTTATAATGTTCCAATTATAAAATCACAGATAATTTTTTTCCTTACATCCTTATATTCTCAAATTAGATGGCACTGACACACATACACACACACACACACACACACACACAGACACACACACACACACACACACACACACACACACACACACACACACACACACACACACACACACACACATATATATATATATATATTTTTTTCAGATATATATTTTACGAGACGTATATACACTGCAATATTGCTGTTAAATGCTGAATGTCCGAGTACATAATTACATTTCTCGATTATCATCACCACCACATAATTACCATCACCAATTTGACACCCTGTCATCACCCATCCTCGCTCGATAAAACATGAGAAGCATAACCAGGGATTTTTCTGCTTCGATCACATTCTTGCTGAAAAACCATTAACTGACGCCCTTGCACCACCAGCGATTTTCTATTTCTTTCCCAACCAACGTACCCGAAAGAGACACAAAGAAATCGTGAAATATATTCTCGTTCCTTTTGTTCTGGCTCATCTTGTTGGGTGAGAATAGCGCTATTCCCAGGCTGCGTTTGGAAATATTTACGCAAAGTTCGTTTTTTTTTTTCTTCTTTTTCTTATTATTTTATTTCTTATTATTCTTATTTATTTATTTATTTATTTATTTATTTGAGGGGGGGGGATGCGATTTTTTCGATGCATTTATTTAGTTTGATTACTTTCCTTGCTATTATTGTTTATGCGGATGATTGTACTTTACAGTGCTTCGAAAAAAAATGTTTATATTATTCATTTACATTGACTAATATAACTTCCAACTCCATTACAACTACTTATTGTTTTTTTTTTCAATTCCGATTTTTTTTGTTTATTTATTAATTAAGATTCCATCTTAAAAAGAAGAAAGTTTAATAAGATGGTGTAAAGCAATAATAACAATGTATATGAGTTTCAAAATACCCAAAGAATGTATAAGGATGAGTATTAAGTGTCCGTTGATAAGAATAAGAAAAAAAATATGATTCTGGGTTTCAAAGTTTGGAGTTAGTTGCCAGTTTTTCTATTCTGAAACTATAGAAGCCGAAAATAATGCACATACTTAGTCTACAAAAATGTGCTCAACAGCCAGTATGGGTTATCAACTGAATAAAATGTGAAGGGTATTAACCAAAAGAAAATATTCGTAATTTCTTCCTCAATGAAGTCTTCTTAGAAATCCTTATATTGTAAATTCATAAAATGTAGCTGGTGAACTTTGATAACAAATTTATGTTGTTATATATCAATTCATTCTCTCTCTCTCTTCTCTCTCTCTCTCTCTCTCTCTCTCTCTCTCTCTCTCTCTCTCTCTCTCTCTCTCTCCTAACTCTCATTCTCTCTCTCTCTCTCTCTCTCTCTCTCTCTCTCTCTCTCTCTCTCTCTCTCTCTCCCTCTCTCTCTCTCTCTCTCTCCCTCCCTCCTCCCTCCCTCTCCCTCTCCCTCCCTCCTCCCTCCCTCCCTCCCCTCTCCCTCCCTCCCTCCCCTCTCTCTCCCTCCCTCCCTCCCCCCTTCTCTCTCTCCCTCCCCCCCTCTCTCCCTCTCTCCCTCCCTCTCTCTCTCTCTCTCTCCCTCTTTCCCCAAGGTTATTTATCAAATTATGCTTAGGTCGATGTCCCAAATGTGCAT
>NW_020869355.1:139791-142291 GCF_003789085.1 Penaeus vannamei | reverse complement strand
CTTATTTTTCAAAAGATGCTTTTAAAAGGATTTGATAATTTATTTTACTGAAAGAGAATCGCCCTCACAGGTAACAAACACCTGTAAGAGGTCACGTGGTCAAGCTGCTAGAGAGAGGTTGTTGGCAGAGAACCCCGGAATGGGCCCTTGCTCTCGAAACAAATAAGTTGGTTGTGAAGTTGTTTTTATCAAGATTGGGATGAAATTGTTGACCTTTTTGATTAAGTTTAGAGAAATTTGACCGGTGCTTTCTTTAGTTAGTTTTGTTTTTTTAATTCGTGTTTCTTTTCGTTATTTTACGTCCTTTTTAAGTTCGTGTTTTATGTCTGTGTTTTATGTGTTTTCATTTCATTATTTTATGTGTTTTATGTCTTTGTGTTTTAATAGTTTTATTTCTTTTTTGTGTTTTACATGTGTTTTATATTTTATTGATTTAAGTTCTATTCTAGTTTTAGTTACATGTTTTCTCGTTTACTGATTTTAATAAATGTTCGAAGTTTTTAAAGTCTAATACTCCCCTGTAAATTACTATGACGAAAGATTTTAAGGACTGTAAAAGGATGAAATGAGCTTAAGAGTAAGAAGTTATATGCAAAGTTAATTACTGACCATCTGCGTCCTAGGAAGAAGACCCACGCACACGTCTCTCCGGCTAAATACACGCTTGTCAGTCTTTTACACTCTCGCACAACATATATACACTCATACACACACATACATGCACTTACCTGCTTTCTCTCCGTTTCTTACAGTTTTCCTCACACTTTATTCTTCGTATATGCAAATTACGTTCCCATACGTCAGTTCAATGGGTGGTGGCAGCTTTTTTTACTTTATATCCCATTATTTGCGAAAGGTAATCGTAGACTACAGATGCTTAACGCAAATTATCGAAGAGCAACGCGTAGCCACCGCCCCCTAACCGTAATAATCTTGTTAGGCTGTTTTGAAAGGTTGTTTGGTATCAAAGCAACCGCTGATGTGGGAGGGTTGGCACGCCTGACTGTGGCTTGTACGTATGGTTCGAAGTACCTTTTTTTTTTCTTCTTTTTTGTCTTTTTTTTTTTTTTTCTCTTTTTTTTTCTTTTTTTTTTTTTACTCCGATCCCAGAACACGTCATACACAGGCAAGGCATTTTACGTGCTGTGGGTTAAAGCGTTCTCGATATTGCCGTCAGCTTCTTATTCTCCGTCCCTTTGAATCCTTTCAATTTAAGGGCTTTTTTTTTTTTTTTTTTTTTTTTTTTGACAGTATTCCAAAATCCCTTTGATACATTGTTTGATGCTGAATCGCGCTCCCTACAAAACACGAGATTACTGCAGCTTGTTCCGACATACAAAGCTTTTAAAAAATCATGTAAAAAGTCCGCAGAAAACCATAAAAGTACTAAATAAATACACTGAGGAAGGTTCCAATGGAGACAGTAACTGATTACTGTGCGAATTACATTGATTATACACACCATTTATCGAATCATAAGAAATGTTTGAATCTGTAAGATTACATCATACAGGATGATTTTTAAGATATCCAATCCACCAATAATCTCTCTCTTTCTATCTCTCTATCTCCTTTTCTCTCCTCTATCTCTCTCTCTCTATCTCTCTCTCTCTCTCTCTCTCTCTCTCTCTCTCTCTCTCTCTCTCTCTCTCTCTCTATCTCTCTCTTCTCTCTCTCTCTCTCTCTCTCTCTCTCTCTCTCTCTCTCTCTCTCTCTATCTCTCTCTATCTCTCTCTACTCATCAAATAACTCAGACACGTTTGAAATTCTTACCATGGCGTTTCAGAGACGCTAATTATTCACTTAATATTCTATCCATATAGAGTAAGCATGTATTCAATATTCATATATATTATTTGCATCTCTATATATGATTATCCATATCACGTGACATACGATTCGTAATTAAGGGAAATGGAAATCCCTGACGTTCGCAAAATATATTGCAAAGTATCGTGCTTCAATTGGCTTGCCGGTGTGTATCCCTCTCTATCAGGGTAGACACATACAAAGCGAAAAGTTGTTTCAATAGGCTCCTGTAACGTGCGCACAAAAGACTAGAATGTGTTGCGGGGTTTGGGATATACCATGCGTTTGACAGCAAGGCCAGCAGCGTGTATCAATTCATCCATTATATTTTTACAGTACAGTCGCGGTCAAGGATTTTGTCGAGCATGTTCCGAATTCCGTTTCGAGCATCTGCTTCATACCAGACCGTAGTCGAAGCTTCAGTTCGTTACATGACTTTTGTCCGCCACTTTAGATAGCTGATTAGAAACGGCAAGATTTATAGAGCTGAAAAGTGTATTACTAGGTACAAGCATTGACAAACAGATGAATAAACGATATATATGTGTGTGTGTGTGTGTGTGTGTGTGTGTGTGTGTGTGTGTGTGTGTGTGTGTGTGTGTGTGTGTGTGTGTGTGTTGTTGATACAGAATAGGGGAAATTACAAATTTCTCACCAAGCAGGAGAAATTGAAAAGAAAATAAAGAAGACA
>NW_020869355.1:122802-125302 GCF_003789085.1 Penaeus vannamei | reverse complement strand
TTTGCAGTCTTTCCTTTCTTCTCTTCATTATTCTGTATCCTTTCCTCCGTTTCTCTCCCCTCCTCCTCCTCCTCCTCTCCTCCTCCTCCCTCCTTGTTTCTTTCCCCGTGTCCATCTCCTCCTCCTTCATCCTCCTTCTCCTTCCCCTCCTCCTCCTCCTATCTCCCCCTCTCCCTATATCCCTTCCTCCCTCCCTTTCTTCCTTCCTCCCCATTTCTCCCTCCCCCCCTCTTCCGCCACCCTATTTAACAATTTTCCTTCACATCACCTGTCCTTGCTTCCTCTCTTTCTTCCCATTTTCCTGTATTTGTACATTATCACTCATTATCTCTCATTCCTTCATTCTCTTTATTCCGTTATTGTTTTTTCCCTAATTCCACTTTTCGTTCTCTGCTTCTTATTTTCTTAGTTTTTTTTTTTTCTTTTACCAGCTGTTCTTCCTACTTCTTCCTTCTCTATTCGGTCTTTACCTAATTCTATTCTTTCTTCCTTCGTTGTTTCCCCTTCCTTCTTTGGCTACATCGTAACTCCATCCTTCCTCTCTTTCATCTGTCTTCTCTCCTCTTCCTTCTTTTCCTTCTTCCTTCCTCCCTCCTCCCATCTTCTTTTTCTTTTCCTCTTTTCTTTTTTCCCCTCTTCGTCCCTTCCTTATTTCCTTTGCTTCTCAGGTGTTTATCATATTCCCATTCTCTTCTTTGCTCCTTCCCTCCCTCCCCCTTACCTTCTCCCTACGCTTCTTCTTCCCTCTTCCCTACCTCTCCCTTTATCCTCTTCTCTTCCTCACCCCCCACAATGCATCCTCTCCTCACCCTTCCCAACTCTCCCCATCCCCCTCCTCCCCTCCCTACCCATCAATTCTTCTCCCTTCCCTACCCATCCTCCGCCTCTCCCCTCCCTACCCATTCCCTCCCCTTCCTCTTCCTTCCCTACCCGCCCCCTCCTCTGCCTTCCCTTCCCCTCCCTCCCACTCCTCTTCCCTTCCCTACCCAACCCCCTCCTCTCCTTCCCTCATCCCTCCCCCTCCCCCGTCCTCTCTCCTCCCTTCCCTACCCACCCCCTCCTCTCCCTTTCCAACCCCTCCCCCTCCCCCTCCTCCCCATCTCCTCCTCTCTCCTCCCTTCCCTACCCCTCCCCTCCCCCACCCCTCCTATCCCCATCCCTCCTTTTTATCCCCCCCTCCTCCATTATCCCCGTTTCCCGTCTGTTACATCTTTCCTCCTCCGTCTACCGTTTTCGCAAAGCTGTTCTCGAGTAATTTGTCTTAAGATGTTCCACTTAAGAGATACAAGATCACTCCCATTGTCTCCGTTGAGTGTCCAGTTTTTTTTTTTTTTTTTTTTCCTTCTTGTTGTTATCTATTTTTTAATGTTGTCTTTTATTTTCTTTTTTTTCTTCTTTTTTTTCTTTTTTCTTTTTTTGCGTTGTCGAATTATGTCTTCTATTTTCTCTTTTTTTCTAGATTTTAGATTTTTCTTATTCTTCTGTTCTTTGTTTATTCGCTTATTTCTTTACCATTACTGTATTTTCCGAATATTTCTTTGTATAGATTTTATTGTTATTTTTTCTTATTTTTCATATTCATTTTTGTTGTTGTTGTCGTTTTTCTCCTGTGTTGGTAACGGAAAAAAGGAACAATAAAGATTGGGAAAAGGAAGAGGAGGAGGAGATGAAAGAAATAAGACATAAATGGGGAAAGGTTAAGGAAAATAGAGGAAAAATATCATCCTTTTTCCATTGTCCATCTCTCCTTTTCTCTTCCATTATCCTTTTCCTCGGCCTTCTTCTCTTCTCCCTCCCATCATTCTCTTTCTTCCTCCATATCCTTCCATCACCTGCTTCCCTTCTCCATCCTCCTTCTCTCTTCCATCTGCTTTCTCCCTTTACCCTTTCCCTTTCTGCATACCTCTTCCCTTCTCTATCACATCTTTCTTCCTCCATCACCTCCTTTCCTCCTTTATCTTCCTTCCCTCCTCCTGCACCCTTTTCCTCTTCCCTTCTCCATCACCCCTTTCCTTGTCCATACACTCTTTCCTCACCCATCACCTCCTTTCCTCTTCTATCTTTCTTACCTCTTCCTTCAGCCTTTTCCTCCTCCATCGCTCTTCCTTTCTCCCTCCCTCTTCCTTTATCCATCACCCCCTTTCCTCCTCCACCCCTGTTCCCTCCTCCATCACCCCTTTCCTCCCCAACCCTCTTCCCTCTTCCTTCACCCCCTCCCCTCTCCATCACCTCCTCTCCTCCTCCATCACCCCTTCCCTCCTCCATCAACCTTTCCTCCCCCACCCCTCTTCCCTCCTCCGTCACCCCTTTCCCCTCCACATCTGCTTCATCAAGGCGCATCACACCAAGATACGGATAGAACAACCCCATAATAACAAAATTTATACTTAGTCAATACCATTCTTGGAGATGATACTATCAAAATATAGATTCGTTCTATTTCGCGCTGTGTTATTCTATTAAATAACCGATTGCTTTACAATTAACGAAATGAAAAAAA
>NW_020869355.1:105302-117802 GCF_003789085.1 Penaeus vannamei | reverse complement strand
CTCTCTCACCCCTTCCCTTACCCCTCCCCTCCCCTCCCCCTCCTACGTCCGGACTCTCCCTCACCTCTCACTCGGTCTGTCTCTCCCCTCGCGATTTTTATTTTTTTCATTTTTCTTTTTTCTTGTTTCCCCCCCACTTTCTTTCCTTTTTTTTCCTTCTTTCTTTTTTTCGTTTTTTTTTAACAACACTTCCCGCCGCACCTCCCCTTTTCGCCCGCTATATCTCACTCAATTATCGGCTTTCTCTCTATTCCCTTTTCCCCTCTGCGGGTGTCCCTTTACGGTGTCAGGAGGAGGAAGGAAGGGCACGCGAGAGGGAGCGAGGGCGAGAGGGCCGCCGCTGCCTCCTGCCTCTCCTCCTGCGATTCTTCTGCTTCCTTCTTCCTTCCTTCCTTCTCCTCCTTCTCTTCCTCTTCCTTTTTCTTTTCTTCTCTCTCCTTTTCTTCTTTTTCTCTTCCTTTTTCTTTTTTTTTCTCTCTCTCTTCTCTTCCTCTTCCATTTTCTTTTTTACTCTCTCTCTTTCTTCTCTTTATATTCCTTTTTCCCCTTTTTTCATCCTTTTCTCTTTCTTTTTCGTTTCCTTTCTGTCTCTTCTTCTTCTTTTTCTCTTTCTTCTTCTCCTGTTCTTCCTTCTCCTCTTTCTTTCATTTTTTCTTCTTCGCAGTCTTTTCTTTTTCTTCTTTTTTTTCCTTCCTTTTTTTCTTCTGCATTCTCGGTCTTTATTTTCATCTTCATCATACTTCTTTTTCATTTTCTTTTTCTTCTCTTCCTCTTTTTCTTCTTTTTTTCCCTCACTTTATTATCATCATTCTCCTTCTCCTTCAACTTCTCCGCCTCCCCCTCCTTCTCATTATTGTTCTTTTTCTTTTTCCTCTATTTTTTCTTCTTCTTCTTCCTCTTCTCTTTCTCCTTCTTCTTCTTCTTCTTTCTTCATCTTCGTGTTTTAATTTCTTCTCACCCCTCTCTGCATCCGCTTCTTCCATATTTTCTTCTTCTTTTTTTCTTCCCCCTCCTCCCTCCTCCTCCTCTCCCTCCTCCTGCTCTTCCTTCTCCTCCTCCTCCTCCTCTCCTCTCCTCCTCCTCCTCCTCCTCTCCCCTCCTCCTCCTCCTCCTCCCCTCCTCCTCCTCCTCCTCCTCCTCCTCCTCCTCCTCCTCCTCCTCCTCCTCCTCCTCCTCCTCCTCCTCCTCCTTCTCCTCCTTCTCCTTCTTCCCTCCTCCTCTTCCTCTTCTCTTCTTCTTCCTCCTCTTCCTCATTCTCCTCCTCTCCTCCATCTCCTCCTTCTCCTTCTTTCCTCTTCTTCCTACTCCTCCCTCCATCTCTTCCTCCTTCTCCTCGCCCCCCTCTCCCTCTTCCTTATCTTTATTATTGGTGTTGTTGTTGTTTTTTTCTTTCTTTTTTTTTATTTTCTGCTCCAACTCCTTGTCCTTTCTCTTCGTCATCGCCTTTTTATATCTCCTCTTTTCGCTCCCGCATCCTCATCCTCTTCCTACTACAATTACTTCCGTTACTCCTCCTCCTCCTTCTTCCTTTCCTTCACTTCTTCCTCCTTCTCATCTCATCACCCCCACCCACTCCCCTCCCCAGCCCCCCCAGCCCTCCCCAGCCCCTCCCCCCAGCCCCTCCCCCCCCAGCACCCCCACTCCTCCGTCTCCTTCCCCTTCCTTTATCCCACTCCCCCTCCCCCCTTCTCCCCACCCCCCGCTCCCACCCCACAAGGAGGAAGGAAGACGTTCCTGTGTCCCTCAAGACGCCAGATGGGAAGCAGGCAAAGCGGTCTTCTCTCTCTCTCTCTCTCTCTCTCTCTCTCTCTCTCTCTCTCTCTCTCTCTCTCTCTCTCTCTCTCTCTCTCTCTCTCTCTCTCTCTCTCTCTCTCTCTCTCTCTCTCTCTCTCTCGCTCTCTCTCTCTCTCTCTCTCTCTCTCTCTATCTCTCTCTCTCTCTTCTCTATCTCTCTCTTCTTTCTTTTTTCTTTTTATGGTCAGACGATTTATTTCCTGTGTGATGTTTCGTTACTCAGTTCATCTGGCAATTTGTTCTTATATGGGTGTGGAATCCTTTACAGTATATAGACAGATAAACGTGTGTGTGTGTGTGTGTGTGTGTGTGTGTGTGTGTGTATGTATATGTATGTATGCATATGACTTGTAAAAGAAGCATTTGCAGGATAAGAAAAAAGTTAATGATCCCTATCAATACAGAATACGATTTGTCGATTTGATTATGTACATTTCTCTTGCGTTTATTCTTGGAATCTGAATTCATTCAATAGAAGGAAAAAATGTTTATCACAAGACACCAGTTGAACTGTATATAAACTGTGTTTGAGAGGCAAAGGGAGGGAGAGAGAGGGAGGGGGGGGGGTGGAGAGAGAGAGAGAGAGAGAGAGAGAGAGAGAGAGAGAGAGAGAGAGAGAGAGAGAGAGAGAGAGGAGAGAGAAGAGAGAGAGAGAGAGAGAGGAGAGAGAGAGAAACAGACAGACAAACAGATAGATAGATAGACAGAGAAAGACAGACAAACAGATAGACAGACAGATAGGCAGACAGAAAGAGAGAAAAACAGACAGACAGACAGAAAGCGACAGAGACAGGGAGAAACGGAAGGAATGTTCAGCGGCTCCAGATCTTCATGAAGGGAATAGGACGTCGCGAGAGTTCCCTTCTGTGGCCGCTCATGTTATATTTACCGTTATCATTTCTGTTATGTTTTTGTTATTCCTATTATCATTTTATTATTGTTATTATCATTATCATCATCATTATCATTATTATGATGATTACTATTATCATTATCATTATTGTTATCATTATCCTTGTCATCATTATTATCATTATTATCATTATCATTATTAACATGATTTATTATATTATCATTATCAGCACTATCATGATCATTATTATTGTTATTATCGTTATTACTACTGTTACTGCTACTACTACTGCTGCTGCTGCTGCTGGTACTATTACTACAATTATGATTACTATATCTATTACTTAAGCATTACTGTCGTTATTATCAGGGATATCATTAATGCTGTTATTATCACCATCATTATTATTATTGTTGTTGTTGTTTTTTAGTTTTTCTTGTTGCCATTGTTATTGTTATTCAAACTCATAGTAGCATAAGTAGTTGTTGCAGCATTTTCATCATCATTGTTCGTTTTTTATACTGTTATGTCGTGTAGTTTGCTTAAGATAAATGACAAAATGAATAAACTTTGATATAAATACGCTTTACTCTACATTCGCATAACCAGCAAACTTCAACCCACAAACAAAACACAAACAAACAAGAAATTTGAATACGTTTTGGCAAACCGCAAGAAGAGGAGGAGCAACGCATTTATCTGAATCCACTTTAGAACCACAAAAGAAAACGCGCGGACAACACTTCAATTTGAATACGCTTTAGGATTACAGACTTATTTCAGTTACAGATCACTCTCCCCGTATGCAAATTACAAGACTTCCTCTCATGGATAACAGGTAATTAGGAGAACATGAAAGGGTTGCATCCTGCACTCTTACTACCTCCCCCCCTCACCCCCTTGTCCCTCCCACCCCTCTCTGCTCCTCGCCTTCGATGTTTATAAAACTCAATCTTTTCGTTGGCTTTTTTTTCTTCTTTGTAATGTTTTATTCTGTTGTCTCTATAATTTTTTTTTCTTGGCGTTGTTATTACTGTCTTTCTTCTTTTTTTCTTCTTTTTCGTTTCTCTTCATCTTTTATACGTTTTCTCCTTCTTCACTTCCTCTGTCTCTTTCATCCTCCTCTTCTCTTTATCTCGTCCTTCCCCTTCTTCTTCTTTTATTTGTTCCTTTTATTCCTCGCCATGGATTGTTTTCCCTCTATAGTGTTATGCCTTCAGCTAATTGGTCAGTTTATCCTTCGAAAGATTTTTGTTGAATAATAGGACTTCTCCGTCTCGTGTGTCTTTGCATATTTCAGGATCATGAGCCAATATTGATCTCGTGCTGTATATCTTTTTCTGCCTTTGTCTGCTCTCTCTCTCTATCTACCTATCTATCTGTCTGTCTGTCTCTATCTATCTATCTATTTATCTCTCGCTCTCTCACTTTCTCTCTCCTTCATCCTCTTTCTCTCTCCTTCTCCCTATGCCCATCTCTATCTCTCTCTCTCGCTCTCAGTCTCTCTCAGTCTCTCTCTGTCTCTCTCTCTCTCTCTCTCTTCTCTTCTCTCTCTCTCTCTCTCTCTCTCTCTCTCTCTCTCTCTCTCTCTCTCTCTCTCTCTCTCTCTCTCTCTCTCTCTCTCTCTCTCTCTCTCTCTCTCTCTCTCTCTCTCTCTCTCTCTCCCGCTCTCTCCTTATTTTGATTAATCATTTCCTCTTCCTTTCGTTGCCCTTCCAGCCCCCCCTTTCCAACCCCCCCCCCCCCAACCACTACATCCTTTCACGTAAGGATTCTTTGGGCTTCCTCAAGGATGCTCCTCTTCTTGCAAGGATGTGAGGATGTGTTCCGTTGTGCGTTTTTGTGTGAAAGTGCGTATGTGTGTTCGTTTGTGTGAGAGTGTGTGTCTATTTGTGTGTATGATTTTGTATTTTTCTGTTTGTGTGTGTGCGTGTGTGTCGTGTGTGTTGTGGGGGGGGGGGGGGGTTATAGATTCAATAGAAACAAAAAAATACTGACATTCCCATAGTTGGATTACACGAAAAACTTCCTGCTTGAAGAATATCGAAATAAAAGAAAAAAACAAGCCAAGGGATTTTAATTGAACCCATTTCCCCGTCTTATATACTTTCCTAAAACAAAACAAAAAAAAAAAAAAAAACAGAAAACAATCAACAAAAAAATCGATCCACATACCTTCGTGTCGCTGCAGATCCCCCCCCCCCCCCTTCCCTCTCTCCAAGAAAGATAAAAGTCAACGCAAGAGATAAAGAAAAGGAGAAGAGGCGCGCACGTAAGATTAAAAGGGCAGAGCCACAGAAGAGACAGAGAGATAAGACGCGGCGAAAGTACCTGTTAGAAACACTCAAGACGTCCAGCCTCTCGGATCTAAGGAGCCGCCGGGAGGACCTTATCTTCGGCGTCGAGGGCCCGGCTGCCGGGTTCTCAGGGCGACGGGGAGGAGGGGGGGGGGAGAGGGCGGGGACGGGAGAGGGGTAAGGTAAGGGGAGAGGGCGGGGAGGGAGGGGGAGAAGGTGGAAGAGGTAAGGAGGAGGGAAGAGGGGACGGGGAGGGGAGGGGGAAGGGTAGGTGGAAGGGGAGGGTGGAGGGACGGTAGGAGCAGACGGAGAGGGAAGGAAGGAAGGGAGGGCGTAGGGAGGGGGACGGGGAGAGGGAAGGTAGGAAGCAGGGACGGGGAGGAGGGGACGGAGGGAGGAGGCGGGAACGAGGGAGGTAGGAAGCAAGGGAGACGGGGAGGGAAATAGAAAAGAATAGTAGGGAAGGGGGGACGAGGGGAGGTGGAGCAAAGGGAGGGTAGGGGAAGAGGAGGGAGGACGGGAAAGGGAAGGTAGGAAGGGGAGCGGGAGGGAAGGAGGGGGAGAGCAAGGGAGGAGGCGGGTGGTAAGAGGAGCAGGAAGGGGACGGGGGAGGAGGGTGAAGGAGAAGAGGGGGTAGAGGGAGAAGAGGCAGGGAGGGTAGGAAGGAGGAAGAGAGGGGGAGGGGACGGGGGAGGGAGTAAGGAAGGACGGGGGAGTAGGAAAGCTAAGAGGACAGGGAAGGGGGACGGGAGAACGGAAAGTAGGAGGGCGGGAGGGGAGGAAGGAAGGAGATAGAGGAAACGGAGGAGGTAGAGACCAGCGGGGACGGGGAGAGGGACGGTAGGAGAAAGGGGAACAGGGAGGGGGAGGAAGAGGGGCGAGGAAGAAGTGGGTAGAAGGAAGGAGAAAGGGAGCGGGTATAGGATACGGGAGAGGGAAGGGAAGGGAGAGGAGGAAGGAGGCGGGTAGAAGAGGGCAAAAGGAGAGAAGGGAGCAAGGGAAAGGGGTGGGGTTGAGAAAGAGAACGAAGGAGGTAGGGGAGAAAACAGGCAAACACGGACTAGAGGGAGATGGAAAACGTGTGACTGGGAGGAGGAAGAAGAGGGAAAGAGAAGCGAGAAGTATGAAGTGAGGACACAGGAACGGCAGAAGGAGACGGGGAATAAGAAGAGGGGAGAAGGAGGCGTTTAAGGGGAAAAGAGAATCGTGGGGGGGGGGCTAGGAAGAGAGGAAATGGGTAACGTAGAAAGTGGACAAGGAAAGAGAAAGGGAGGAAGGAAAAGGATAAAAGGAGGCGACTGGAAGAGGAAAAGAAGGAGGGAAGGGCTGGGGAGAAGGAGGCAGGGGAGAGGGATGTGGAGAGTGGAGGAAAGGGAAGAAGAGAGGAGGGAGAGGGAGAAGGAGATTATTTTTACATTCTGCTCATTTTCTCTTTCCTTCTTTTCTTTCTTTCTTTTTCCCTTTATCTCCCACTTCATTTATTTTTCTCCTCCTTATTTGCTCGTCATTTCTCTCTCGTTTCCTCCCCCTCACCCGAATTCCTTCCTATTCCTCTTCTTCTTTTCTCCTCTTTTTCTTTCTCTTTATCTTCTTTTTCTTCCTCTTCTTCCTCTTCCCTCTTCCCTCTCCATCTCTGTATCAATCTCAATTCTTTTTCACTTTCTCCTGCCAATCACATTTCAACCTTTCTTTTCCTTCATCGTATCTCCTTCCATATAGTTTATTTTTTGTTTTGTTTTCTTCTTCTTCTTCTTCTATCTCCTTGGGTCATCGTCTTCTACAGGCCGTTCGACTCATCGTAAATTTGCAGTATTACGGAACATATGCGAACACACCTGGCTTTGCGCACTCAAGTCTCTGAGGCCCCTGCAATATGTACCTGTCAGCTGTTTCTCCCACTCTCTTTCCCTTTATTTCTTTCTTTTTTTCTTCTTTTTCTTCTTCTTCTTCTTCTTTATTTTCTCTTTCTTCTTCTTTCTTCTTGTTTATGTTCTCTTTTTCTTCTTATTATTTATCTTCTCTTTCTTCTTCTTCTTTATCTTCTCTTTCTTCTTCTTTATATTCTCTTTTTTCTTCTTCTTTATCTTCTCTTTCTTCTTCTTTATCTTCTCTTTCTTCTACTTTTTCTTCTTCATTTTTTCTGTCTTCTCTTTGTTCTTCATCTTCATCTTCTTCTCTCTCTCCCTTCTTTCTTCTTCCTTTTTTCTTCTTCTTTATGTTTATCTTCTCTTTTTCCCTTTCTCCTTTTTTCTAGTCCTTCTTCATCTTCTTCTTCTTCTTCTTCATCTCCTCCTCCCTCTTCTCTATCTTCTCCTTCATTATCATCATCTTCCCCCTCTTATCCGTTTTTCCTCTCCCTCATTATCAAGTTTCCACATTTAATTCCAGCCTTCGTATATGAGAAAGAGCATGAAAATACACCATAAAATACACCACATGTTGTAACGTTCGGGGCAATGCGATGGAATCTTATCAAAATTCCCTTTAATTGGAGACCGATCACGAAATGGCACCTCGACCTGAGTTGCCAATTGCGTCCGTTTTCTGGTGCGGGTTTTAGTGTCCGCTCTAAGAGGAGGCTGGAGGAGGATGGGGGAGGGGCAAGAGAGGGTGGGGATGGGATGGGTACTAGAGCAATGGATACAGGGCAATGGGGGTAGGTCGAGGTATAAGCCACCATAGGGGGGGGGCCTCAGGAGACATTGGGTGGGGGGTTGAAGGGTGGGACTGGAAATTTTGGGGTCATCATAGATAGGGTCAGAAGAAGCATGGATGGGGCGGTAGGGCATCATAGGTGAGGAACATGGGTTGGGTCAGGAGGAGGTGGTGGAGATCAGCAGAAAAGGTCAAGAAGTTAAGAAAAGCACGGGCTCAGAAAGCAGAAGGAGGGGAAGTCAACGGTAAAGACTTAGGGTCAGGCCATCACTGAACGGGGTCCAGCAGGAGGAGGGGTCAGGGTTAGGGGGTCAGGAGGTCAGGAATAGGGTGGGTGGGGCACGAGGAAGAAGGGGCAGAGGGAGTAGGGGTAAGGAGGGGTGGCAAGAGGGGTCCACAGGCAGGTGTCTCCTTCTGACGTCATATCTTCCATCGTCTTCACACCTGTGTACCGTGTTTATGAAGGGTCGGGAGGGGGGGGGTTTAAGAAGCGGGGTACAGATATACTGAGAGAAGAGAGAGAGAGAGAGAGGGGGGTTAGAAAGAGAGGCAGAGAGACAGAGAAGAGAGAGACAGAGAGAGAGGATACAAAAAAGATAAACAGACCGACTGATAGACGTACGGACAGGTTGTGTAAGGGGGAGGGGGGGGGTTCGCAGGGAGAAGAAATTGTAATAAAAAATAAAAGAGAATTAGAAATGAAAATGTTTAGAGAAAAAAAAACTTCTCTTCCTTTTTTTCTTCTTCCTTGTTCCTTTACTTGATTCCTTCTCTCTTTCATATGTCTTCCTTTCATCAAGGTGCCTCACGACCACCACACCTAGGCCGCCCTTCTCTGCCTAATCCCCCCTATCTCTTCTATCTCTCTCCTCTCTCTCTCTCTCTCTCTCTCTCTCTCTATATATATATATATATATATATATATATATATATATATATATATATATATATATATATATATATATAATGGTATGTATATGTGTATGTGTGTGTGCTTGTGTTGTGTTTGTGTCTTTTTATATATTTCTGTCTGTCTATCAATATATATCTTTTTTTATCATAGCTAAATATCTATTGCTTCTTTCCCTCTATTTTCCCCATAATCTCCCTTTCCTTTTTCATTCTCTCTTCTTATGCTCTTCCTCTGCCACCATCTTCCATTCAGCTTCTCCTCTCACTTCTCTTCCTCTTGTTTCCATCTCCCCGTCTTCATCTCCTACATATTCTCTTCCTTATACATCCCACTTCGTCATCATCATCATCAGTATCATATCATAATCATCAACAATAGGATCATTCATCTCATCATCACATCATCTTCATCTTCATCACCATTATCATCACTACCATCATCACCACCCTTCTCCTATCCCCTCCTCCAACATACTCCTCTTACCCCTCCCCCTACATCCTCCTCCTCCACCCTCCTTCCTACCCAACATCCTCCTCCTCCTCCTCCTACCCCCAACATCCTCCTGCCCTCCCCCCTCCCCCAAACATCCTCCTCCTCCCCCTCCCCCAACATCCGAACATCCTCCTCCTCTCCCCTCCCCCAAACATCCTCCTCCTTTCCCCCTCCCCCCCTACCCCTCTCCCCCTCCCCCAACATCCTCCTCCTCTCCCCTCCCCAACATCCTCCTCCTCCTCCCCTCCTCCCCCTCCCCCAACATCCCCCCCCTCCCCCCGCCCTCAAAGACGATCGCGCCGTCTTAAAGGACTCTTGTCCGCCCATTAGCCCACTCGCCCAGCGCAGCCCCCTAATTCCGGCGACGACGCGGAATGCAATAAATAAACCTGGATTATCTCCTTGCCAGATGCTTAATGAAAGACACGCAGAACGTTATTTGTCACCGCGACAATAGGTGATGAGGAGGGGGACGTGCGGCGTGCAGGCGCTTAATTTTCCCTGGGAGGCTTTCTAATTTCTTTCTTTCTTTTCCCGCCTGTCTTGTCTACCGGTTTCCTTTTCCTCTGCTATGTTTTTTATCGTTCATTTTGCTTTTTTTTTTCACAAATATTCGCCTCTTGATTTTTCCTTATCACTCTTCTTTTTTTTCTTCCTTGTATTTTTCTTTTTTCGGTTTCTCCTGTTCCTTCACCATCTTTCTTCACAATCGCACTTTTTTTCTTTCTCCAATCACTTTTTTTTTAACTTTTTATCCGTCATTTATATCTTTCCTTGCTCTTCCCTCGTGTATTTACTTTTTTTTCTTTCTCCAGTCTATTTTTCCTCTTTATCTGTCATTTATATCTTTTCTTTCTCCTCCCTCGTCTATTGCTTCCCTTCGCCGCCCACTCGCTTTTCTCGGCTCGTGTCCGACTCAGTTGAGAGTTTTACAGGGTTGCGTTACATTGCCTTTTCTTGATATCTTTCTCTCTCTCTCTCCTCCCTCCCTCCTCCCCCTCTTCCCTTCCTCTCTCTCTCTCTCTCTCTCTCTCTCTCTCTCTCTCTCTCTCTCTCTCTCTCTCTCTCTCTCTCTCTCTTCTCTCTCTCCCTCCGTCTCTCTTGTTCTCCCTCCCTCCCTCCTTTTCCTTCTCTCTCGTTCTCCCTCTCATCTTAATTCCTCCCGACAAGACAAAGCGATACAAACCCATTTTCAGGATATTAAACCAGCGCGATTAAGCCCCGACTTAAGCAGCCTCAAAACCCGAGAGAAATTACAGTCATCAGGCGTCCTTTTTCCAGCCCATATAAACTGCTGTTATCAGACGGGCCTCTTCATGGAGTCCATTGAGAGGCGCGCGCTCTCCCTAGCCGTCAGCGAGAGATCAAAGGCCCAACTCGCAAGAAACATCGCTAATTACCACCAAGATGATCCAATTAACGAGGGCAAACTACCAATTAAAGAGTCGTAGCTTCCAATATGCTCAGAGGGGTCGTTAAGGCTGGGTAATTGATCCCCGTTGCCTATTTGTCAACGAGCAATTAAGACAACAACGGGCGTAACGACATTCGGCCGCCATTATCACCGCGAGAAGTCACCTTCCCTTTTTCCAAGAAATTCTTTAATGAGACGCGGGAGCGGTTTCTCTCTCTCTCTCTCTCTTCTCTCTCTCTCTCTCTCTCTCTCTCTCTCTCTCTCTCTCTCTCTCTCTCTCTCTCTCTCTCTCTCTCTCTCTCTCTCTCTCTCTCTCTCTCTCTCTCTCTCTCTCTTCTCTCTCTTCTTCTGATCTTCTTCGTCTTCTATCTCTTTTTTTCTTTTATCCTCCATTTTTTTTTCTTTTTCCTTATTTTGGGGAGTTGGGTTATATCATTTTGGATGTTGATATATTTTCACTATTCTAAAAAAAAAAACACACACAAAATGAGGGTATGTAGATAATACACTGAAGAAATATATATATTATTTCACATCCCCTCTTCATTCGTAAGTATAGAGAACTCTTACACACACACACACACACACACACACACACACACACACACACACACACACACACACACACACACACACACACACACACACACACACACACACACAACCACACACACACACACACACACACACACACACACACACACACACACGCACACACACACAAACACACACACAGGCTGCGCACGCGAACTCACCCACGGGGCGCACACGCACACGACGGTAGCTTGTTAGCAGGTGGTGATACCCGTATCAACTTACGGGGCTGTCCAAGGGCGGCCGCAAAGGGGGGAGGGGGAGGGGGTGGGAGGAGCTCAGCAGGGGAGTTGTGTCTGGGGGATGGGGGGGGGGGAGGAGGTGAGCTAAGACAAGAGAGAATGATGAGGAAAAGGAGAGAGAGCGACAGGAGGCGTAGGATGAAGTGATGCTGTGGTGGGGAGATGAGGTTCATCATTGCTATTGCTTAGATCTGTGGCTTAGTTTGCTTTGTCACTGCGGGTGTTTTATTAGCGTCGCGGTCATCATCATTATCATTATCAGTAGTAGTATTGCTATTATTGTTATCATCATTATCATAACTACTATTATCATGTGACTCCTATCTTTATGTCAAATATATTAAAGATAGTGATAATAAAATGTTGATTTGCATAATGAAGAAGTCGAAGAAGAAGAAGAAGAAGAGAAAGAAGAAGAATAACGAGTATACATGTAATAGCGATGATAATTATAAAGACGATACATAAAAGAATAAAAATGATTCATTAAAGGTATCCAGAAGTCAGAAGATGGGCTTTGATCCTAATACTCACAGGACGCGTTTCTGTTACAACTCATACCCCCCAAACACCCATTAACATTAATACCCATCTCACGCGCACATACCCCCAGAGCAGCGGGCACCAGGGGGGTTGGGGTTTAAATTTGGGGTGGGGGGTACAAACGGTAGTCTTCTATAGGCCTATCTTGAATTGCTCTATAATTATGAGTTATTTTTTTGACTTATCATCGCCATAACTGGTTATTATAACACGTCCCGGGAGCGCAGGTGAGAGGGGCAGGATCCGAAGGGGGGAGGAGGGGGTGGGGGGAAGGGGGCACAGTTGGGTGGTGATGGTGCTTTCGCTCGGAGGAGGGGGGGTAGGGGAGGGGCTGCAGTGAGATAAATATATGCCATTACTGTTATTATCTGTGCTGTTGTTAATTTTCTTACCGCTTCTTTGCTATTATTATCATTGTTATTCTTTTTCTTACTTGATATCATTATTACCACTTTCATCACCATCATCAGTAACAACAACGATGATAATCAAAATAATCATTAACATCATCATTACACCGGAGGCAATAACAAGTCACAGAGGGAAACACAAGGGACATAATAGCAAGTAATAGAAATAATGAAAGATGATTCACTACTGGCGGTTGATGTAATTAAGTTACAAGATAATGACCACCGTAACTTTATTTTTTTGTTTGTTTGTTTGTTTGTTGTTGTTGTTTTTTTGGTGTTTAGATATATTG
>NW_020869355.1:87802-92802 GCF_003789085.1 Penaeus vannamei | reverse complement strand
TTAGAAAATATATTTTTTTTTAAAGATTTGTAAAAAGAAAAGAAAAAAGACTTAGAATTATAAAACGACACTTCTTTCCACCCTGTTTTTATCTGCTTCTATTCATTATCTCTCTTCTGTCTCCCTCATTTTTCGTCTGTCTTTTACCAGTCCCGGCTATTAGTTTGCTTTTTTGTCTTTACCCTCTTTTTCATTTTCCATTTTTTTCTTTTCTGTTCTCGTCTCTTGTTCGCTTAAGCTTCTTTTTCGCTCTTCCTCTTCATTTCTCTCTGGTCTTTGACTCCTTGTTTTTCTTCATTATTATCATCCACCTTTCATCTTCACTTCCTTCTCCTCCTCCACATCATCCTTTTCCGTCTCCTCCTCTTCCTCTTTTTTCCTTCTTCTTTTCTTTCTCTTCCTGCCCCTCCTCTTTTTTCTCCTTCTTCGTCTCCTCTTCTTACCCCCCCCTTCCTTTCCACATTCGGTTCAACATAAAATCGTGTTTCCCCCTCCCCTCCCCCTCCCCCCTCCCCCTCCCCATTATCCATCCTCCCTCTCCTCCCTCTCCCCCTTAGCCCCCCCCTCCATCTCCTTCACCCTCCCCATCCCTCCTTCATCACCCTCCCCTTGTCCCTCTTCTCCCTACTCCTCCCTCTCCATTTTCCTAATCCTTCACCATAATTTCTCCCCCCCCCCACCCTCCCTTCATCCTCTTCCTACCTCGCCCTTCCTCTTCATATCCCCCTCTTTACACCATCTCAATCTACCCCTCTCCCACTCCCTCCCTCTCCCCTTACCCACTCTTTCTCCCTCTCCCTCTCCTTCTACCCCTCTTCCTCTCTCTCTCTATCACTCTACCCCTCCCCCTCTTCTTCCTCCTCTCTCCTCTCCCCCTCCCCCTCCTCTCCCTTCTCCTCTACCCCCCTCTCCTCCTCCTCCCTCTACGCCTCTCCCTCCTCCCTCATCCCTACCTCCTTCCTCCCCCTCTCCCCCCCCCCTCTCTCCCTCGTCCCCTCTCCCTCTCCCCCCTCTTCCCGTTCGTCTCCCTCTCCTCGTTCGTCTTCCCTCCCTCCCTCCTCCCTCCTCCCTCCCTCCCCCCCTTCCCGTTCGTCTCCCTCCTCCCTCCTCCCCTCCCCCCTCGTCCCCTCTCCCTCTCCCTCCCCCCCCCCTCTTCCCGTTCGTCTCCCGCCAACCGGAAGTCAAGATGCGATCCACCTTCTGCATCGCCGTCGCTTCCGCTGGATCTCTCGTGCCCCGGAGCCGTAATGACGGTGCGGCCGCGTCATGAGGTGGCCATGCAGCACGCCCTCCTTCCTATCTTCTTTTTTCTTTTTTTTCTTTTCTTTTCTTTTCTTTTTCTTCTTTCCTTTCTTCTTCTTCTTCTTTTCGTTCTATTTTCTGCTTTCTTTTTTTTTCTTCTTCTTTTCTTTTCTTTCTTTTCTTCTTCTTCTTCTTCTTCTTCTTCTTCTTCTTCTTCTTCTTCTTCTTCTTCTTCTTCTTCTTCTTCTTCTTTCTTCTTCTTCTTCTTCTTCTTCTTCTTTCTTCTTCTTCTTCTTTTCTTTCTTCTTCTTCTTCTTCTTTCTCCTCCTCCTTTTCTTCTTCTTCTTCTTTCTTTCTGTCTTTCTTTCCTTTTGAAGAGGTGAGGTTGGGTTGTTGTTTTTTATTTTCTCTTTCGTTTTCTTTCTACGTCATCGAAGTGATAAGAAAAGAGGTGAGACGTTTATGTTCGACTTATAGTGAGCATTGAATTTTTAAGCTGGATTTATAGGAAGTTTGGCGGAAATATAGAAAAGAAGAAGAAGAAGAAAAATGAAACAGAGGAAGAAGAAGAAGAAGAAGGAGGAGGAAGAAGGAGAAGGAGGAGGAGAAGAAGAAGAAGAAGACGAAGAAGAAGAAAAATAATGATAATGATAAGATGATGATATGATTATGATAATGATGAAGATGATAAATAAAAAAGGAAGAAGTGAAGAACAAGAATAAGAAGAAGATGAAGAAAAAAAGGGAGGAGGAGGAGAAAGAGAATGAGAAGAAGAAAAAAATAAGACGAAGATAAAGATGAAGAAGAAGTAGACGGTTTCGAAAAAGGAGGAGAAGGAGAAAACAAAGAAAAGCAGCAAAAGAAGAAGAATAGGAGGAATCCCCGAGGACGCGAGGGCGGGGCGGCAGACGGAAGACAGACAGACAGGAAGGCAGAAGACAGACGCGGACGAAAGGCATAAAAGGAAACCTCTTCGCCTCTGACCATATGTCTGGGTCGGAGGGCTTCGCGGCGCGCCGAGCGGCCGCGGCTTCCCCTGCCCCTTCTCCCGCTTCTTCGCCCTCCTCCTCCTCCTCTTCTCCTTCTTCGGTTTTCCTTCTATTCTTGCGTTGTTCCTCCTGTTCTTCGGTTCTTCCTCTGTTTTCTTCTTTTCTTCTCATTTTCCTTTTTTCTTCCTGTTTCTCCTTCTTTTCTGTTTTCATCATTTTCCTTTCCTTCTTTTTTCCTCCTCACCTCTCTTCTCTTCTCCTTTTTTATCCTACCTTCTTCTCCTTCTTTCTTTCCTTCTTCTTTTCTTCATTTTCTTTGTCTTCTTCTTCTTCTCCTTTTTTATCCTACCTTCTTCTTCGCCGTCTCCTCCTTCCTTTACTCTTTACGTCTTCATCTCCTTTTTTTTTCCTTCCTTCCATCTCCGTCTTCGTCTCCTCCTTGGTCCTTCCACAATACGTGATGAGTGTTGTTCAAACTGTTCACCGAATTCGCTCCGCCTATCCACACTAGCCAGTCCTATTCGGATTCATAATACCTATCCACATTGCCGGCTATATCCACACTTAACTACATATCGGAAATCATCGGCAGTATCTATTCGGATTATTTACTGTATCCGCACGTCCGTACAACTCCGCTTATCCACATATCCACAATACTTTTTTATCCACACCTTGCCAGGCGTCTGCTCTATCTACGGAACATTGCCTGCTCTATGCACAGCTTAACATCCACATTAACCATCCACATGCCCGCCCGACGCCTACCCATTGCCCCATCTCGCGGGCTATCCATAGTTCTATCCGCACTACCCATCTTATATCCACAGCGTGTCCTATCACGCGATGTATCCACACTCCTATTCAAACCAAGCATCCCATACCGACATTGCGCCCTATTTCGCCACCTATCCACACACCCTATCCACACTACACACCCTGTTCCCCCAGTACCTCGTCTCGCCATCTATCCTCCTCCTATCCACAGCAACGTATCCTCCTCCCGCGGCCACGTGTCCGGACGCGTGGAGGCGGCGGACACGCGTCTCTCTGCCGCGCGTCGTGGCCGTGTGGATTGGCACGCTTATGGCTGACGAAATTGTTTTTCTTTCGTATTTTTAAGGATTTTCTTCATCTTCTTATTCGTCTTTTCGTTTCTGTTTTTCTTCTTTCTTTTCTTCCTGACTGTCAGTGTTTTTGTCTTCTGCTTTGTCGTTCTCCTCGTTGTCATTTTCGTTTAATGGTTGATAGTTAATTGCATTTCAGCTTTTGTTAATGAATTGTTTCTTTTTTTGTGTGTTCGTTTTTTTTTTTTTTTTCTTTTTTTTTTTTTTTTTTTTTTTTTTTTGCTTCCCGAAGGATAGTGAAATAAATTTTCTCCACCAATATATCTATCAGTCGACCAATGGGTATCTGTAGATGTAGCGTTCATTCTCACCGAATTTATAATACATATGCAATTTCTACATATAAATACACCCAAACAACAATACATAAGCGCGCCCACAATTCCGGAACTCGCTAACAAGAATTCTTTTAGTCATCCCTTCGAGTGCTTCGCTTGAGCAAACCTCCCACTCGCTTCTCTCTCCCTCCTCCTCCTCTTCCGTCCCACCCCCCTTCCTCCTCCTCCTTCTCCTTCCTTCCTCCTCCTCCCCTGGTTACTAAGGTTCCGCTAAGATGGTCTTCCGGTTCTCCTGGAGTCCCTACGCCCTCCAATTATGTACGCGTAACGTTGCTCCAGAGCGGTCCAGGAATATGGGTCACTAGAATAGAGGTAACTGTCGTTTTCTTTTTATTGGGCTGAATGCGGGAAAGTTTTTTTTTTGTGGGGGGGGGGTTGTAAGGCACATTCCTGGCGTCTTATTTTTGTGTGTGTGAGTGTGTTTGTAATGTGGGGAAGGGGAGGGTGGTGTTTGTTTATCTGCGCGTGCGTGTGTGTGTGTGCAGCTCCTCTCTCTCTCTCTCTCTCTTTCTCTCTCTCTCTCTCTCTCTATTTCTCTCTCTCACACACACACACTCACTCTCTATCTATTAATTATCTCTCACTCTCTATCTGTCTATGTATCTCCCACTATCTGTCTATCTACCTATCTATCTATAACCACACACATACACACGTGCAAATATGCTTACACATCCACACCCGCACCTATGCCTGCACGCAGCCCGCGCGCTCGCATCCCCATGCACGCGCGTGAGGACCCGAGCGAAGGAAGTCGCGGCGCTGAACATCCTCGCCCGGCGCAGGTGTGAGAGCGGGGAGAGCGGGGAACACTCTTGCAGGTGAAGTAATGCTTGGTCGGTTGCAGGTGACGCGTCCTTACTTTGGGGAGGAGATGGAAGGAGGGAATAGATGAAGGAGAAAAAAAGAAGCGTTAGAGGGGAAGAGCGAGAAATGCGACAGCATCCGAGAGGAGTTTCTTCTCCCGTCCCTCGCTTGTTCGTACTTTTTTATTTCTTCTCTTTCTCCTTTTCTCCCTCTTTTTTTTCTTGTAATTCCCGCATTGATGAGCGATTACAAGCGTGGGTGACACAGCGGGTTTGCGGTGGCGGCGGCCACGCGCCCGTCAGATCTCCTTCCCCCTCCGCCTCTCCCCCCTCCTCCCTCCTCCCCTGCCGCCCACCCCTCCTCCCCTGCCGCCCCACCCCCTCCTCCCCCTGCCCTCCCAGCCACCACTAGACGCTAGACTCCCGGGAGGAGGGCGGGGGAGGGGAGGGGAGGGAGGAAATGAGGCTGGGGAAAAGAGGGAGGGGCGAGTCGCGTG
>NW_020869355.1:72802-82802 GCF_003789085.1 Penaeus vannamei | reverse complement strand
GTTCCTGTACTCGTTAGGTATTATCACTACCATTATCATTTTGTTTTTGTTTCTTTTATCGTTATTATTATCATTATCATTATCATCATTATCGTTATTAGTGTCATAATCATTATCATCCTTGATATTATTAGTATCACAATCATTATATTAATCCTTATTAGTATCATTGTCATAACCATTATAGGTATTGCTATTGCTGTTTTGTTGATGCCGTTATTGGCATAGGCATTATCACTGTCAGAGAGAAAAGAAGAGAGAAGGGGGGAGGGGTGGAGAAAGAACGAAAGAGAAAAAACAGACAGACAGATAAAAAGACAGAGTGAGTGGGCAGGGGGAGAAAGACACTGAAGAAAAGAGAGAGAGAGAGAGAGAGAGAGAGAGGGAAAGGGAAAGAAGGAAAGAGAGAGAGAGAGAGACTTTGACTTTGACTTTGACTTTGACAAGTTTATTGAGACAAAAGGTTACATCTCAAAAGGATGTGGTAACGAAGGTTATCCTCACCCTTATCTTGATAAGTCCCTGTGTGTGTGTATGTGAGAGAGAAAGGGGGGGAGAGAGAGAGAGAGAGAGAGAGAGAGAGAGAGAGAGAGAGAGAGAGAGAGAGAGAGAGAGAGAGAGAGAGAGAGAGAGAGAGAGAGAGAGAGAGAGAGAGAGAGATTGATTTGATTGATTTGATAATATTTATTTACAGAACAGTGTACATGCCCTGTAAAAAGCCAGGGTAAGATGCTACCGCATCTATCCAACTGGCTATGCTTATATTTATGTAAAGGGCTATTAGTCAAACATTAGTTCTACATGCCTGAAGGCCTGTGTCATTATGCATACATTATTCACATATCATCTAGTTGGTAAAAAACCTTTTATATCCCTAATCATATCGAAGACAAGACCAGAGAGAGAGAGAGGGGGGGAAGGGGAAAGAAAGAAAGATAGATAGAGAAAGAGAGAGAGAGGGGAGGAGGGAGATGAGAGGAGAGGAGAGATAGATAGATAGATAGAGAGAGAGAGAGAGGGGGGGGGAAGAGATAGAGATAGATAGAGAATACGAGAGAAAGAGAGATAGGGGGGTAGAAAAAGAGATAGATAGAGAGAGAACGAGAGAGAGAGAGAGAGAGAGGGGGGGGGGGGGGGAGAGAGAGAGAAAGGGAAAGAAAGAGAGATAGAGATAAATAGATAGATAGAGAGAGAGAGAGAGAGAGAGAGAGAGAGAGAAAGGGAAAGAAACAAAGATAGAGATAAATAGATAGGTAGAGAGAGAGAGAGAGAGAGAGAGAAAGGGAAAGAAAGGGAGATATAGATAGATAGAGAGAGAGAGAGAGAGAGAGAGAGAGAGAGAGAGAGAAAGAAAGAAAGAGAGATAGAGATAGAGAGAGAGACAAAGACAGATATAGACAGAGAGAGAGAGAGAAAGAGAGAGAGAGAGAGAGAGAGAGAGAGAGAGAGAGAGAGAGAGAGAGAGAGAGAGAGAGAGAGGGAGAGAGAGAGAAAGAGAGAGAGAGAAAGGGAAAGAAAAAAAGAGAGAGAAGAGATAAACAGATAGATAGACAGGGAGAAAAGGCCACATCCCGGCGAGGCCCTCCTCCTCCCTGTCAAATTCGCGGGCAACTGATGTAAAACAAAGGGAAATCCGCCAAATGATACCGAAGGGGGGAGGGGAGGGGAGTGACTAGAGGGGGAGCAGAGTGGGGGCAAGGAAGGGGAGGGGGTGACTCACATAAGTAGAGGAGGGGGCAGATAGGGAAGAGAGGAAGGGGGTGGGGTGATTTTCGGTAGAAAGACAATCAAATCTAATTTTTTTACTTTTTCACGGCTCGGGAACCATGAATAGAGAAAACACCCCCATAATCATCACCCTGTCCTGGGCTGTCAACTCATAATTAGCGAGATTTGTTTTAATGTATGATTTTCCTTTTTTTGCCCAACGCTGTGTGCTTAGAGTGAGACTCCCTTTCCCCTTTTTTTTTTGGGGGGGGAGGGGGGGTAGGACCTGGAAACCGCCCAATGGAAATTTTACCAATTTGTCATTGGCGATGTCCGGTGGCTCACTTTTTTTTTTTTTTTTTTTTTTTTTTTGTCAGAGCGCTAAGGTCATTTGCTCGAAGGCGTATCAATTTCATGGGGACATATGTATATCTATATAATATCTACCTACACATCTATCTAGTGTTCTGTATGTTTGTGTGTGTGTGTGTGCGTGTGTG
This sequence comes from Penaeus vannamei, assembly GCF_003789085.1. Classification (NCBI taxonomy): domain Eukaryota; kingdom Metazoa; phylum Arthropoda; class Malacostraca; order Decapoda; family Penaeidae; genus Penaeus; species Penaeus vannamei. The sequence goes on along the minus strand of NW_020869355.1, from coordinate 80,595 downwards.
TGTGTGTGTGTGTGTGTGTGTGTGTGTGCGTGTGTGTGTGTGATAGTAATAAAGCAATAGTTTGTTGTTGTTGTTATTACAATTACAAATATATGTTTTTTTTCAGCGTTTATTTCTTTTTTCATTTCTTTCTATTTCTTTCATTTTCCTCTCTCTCCTCCTCTTTCTCTTCCCTTTTCTCCTTCATTCATGTTCATCCTCCTCCTTCTCCTCCCTTTCTTCTCTTTTTCTTTTTCCTTCTCCGTTTCCTTCCCCTTCTCTCTTCCTCCTTCTCCCTCCTTTTTCTCCCTACCCCTCATCAATCTCTTGCTTCTCCTCCTCCCCATTTTCATCTCTTCTTGCTACTACTGTTTACCTTTTTCCTCCTCCTCCACCTTCCCCTTTTCTTCCCAATCCTCCTCTCCCTCTTTTTCTCTCCTCCACCTCCTCTTCTTCTTCTTACTCCTTCTCCTTCCCTCCTCCCTCCACTTCTCCTCCTCCTCCGCATCATCCTCCCTCTCCTCCTCCTCATCCTCCTCCTTCTCCTCTTCCTCCTCCTGTTCCTTCCCTTCAGCCTCTTTCCTTCTCCTCCTGATTTTCCTTCCCTCCTCGCTTTCCCTCTTCTCCTCCTCTTCCTCTTCCTGTTCCTTCCCCTCTCCCTATCCCTCTCTCTCCTCTCCTCCTATTCCTTCCCCTCTCCTCTTCCTTCCCCTCTCCTCTCCTCCTCCTCCTCCTCTTCCCTTCCCTCTCTCTCTCCCCCCTCATCTTCCTCCTCCTCTCCTCCTCCTCCTCCTCCTCCCTCCTCCACTTCCTTCCCCTATCCTTCTTTCCCTCTCCTCCTCCTCTTCCTCCTCCTCTTTCTCCTCCTCCTCCTCTCCTTCCCCTATCCCGCTTTTCCCTCTCCTCCTCCTCCTCTTCTTCTTCCTCCTCCTCCGCTTCCTCCTTCTCTTCTTCTTCCTCCTCCTCCTCCTCCTCCCTTCCCCTCTCCTCCTCCTCCTCCTCTTCCTCCTCTCCTCCTCCTCCTCCTCCCTCCTCCCTCTCCGCCTCCCTCCTCTGCTCTCCTCTGCCTCCTCCTCTTCCTCCTCCTCCTCCTCCTCCTCCTCTCCCTTCCCCTCTCCCTCTTTCCCGACACATTCTCGCCACTCGAAAGGAAGTAACGAATTCAGACCCGACTTCCAATCTCCTTTCGGGGTCAAATAGTCGAAGAATTTGTAGGAAAAAATGAAAACACAAAGGGAAATAGTAGGAAGGGAAGTATAGGACACGTAATCGAATAAACCAAAAAGAGAAATGAATAAACTAGGGGAGAGGTGCAATACGAGAAGAAATACAAACAAAGGTTTTAGATTTTTGGAAGAGTGTTAGAGGAAGAAGAGGAAGGAGGAGGAGGAGGAGGAAGAAAAGAAGATGAGAAAGAGCTTAAGGAAGGGGAGGAGGAAGAGAAGGCGAAGGAGGAGGAAAAAGAGGAGGTGAAGGAGAAGAAAGATACGGAAAAGAAGAAGAAGAAAAAGTAGAAGCAGAAGGACTAGAAGAAGAAGAAGCAGAGAGAGAGAGAGAGAGAGAGAGAGAGAGAGAGAGAGAGAGAGAGAGAGAGAGAGAGAGAGAAGAAGAAGAAGAAGAAGAAAGAGAAGAAAGAAACAGAGACGAGAGATAGAAAGAAAGAAACAGAGAGACAGAGAAAGAAAGAAAGAGAGAGAGAGAGAAAGAAAGAAAGAAACAGAGAGACAGAGAAAGAAAGAAAGAAACAGAGACACAGAGAGAGAAAGAAAGATCAGAGACAGAGAGAGAAAGAAAGAAAGAAACAGAGACACAGAGAGAGAAAGAAAGAAAGAGAACAGGTTGCCAAACCAGGACAGGTAAAAAGGCCTACTGCTTCGCCCCGTGAATCCTACTACACTTTTTTAGCTTTATGAATGAACTCGGCGCGCCGTGCGTGATTGCTCAGCCTCTTTTTTTTCTGTGAATGAACGTCACGTCCCGAGAAGAGCCTTGGCCAGAGGGAAGCTAGGAGAGGGAGGGGGGAAGGGGGGGGAGATTCGAGGGAGGGGGGGTGGAAGGGAGAGGGAAATATGGGGAGTTTATTTCACGTCCTCTCCGCCTATCCCTCCCCTCCCCTCCCCCTTTTCGTCCCCACCGTGAAAAAGGCCTATGCGAAAGTGCCGATGGGTGCTCAGGCAAGACAAAAAAAAGGTGTTTGTGGGGTTTTGTTTCATTCATAAAAGTTTCTAAAGGCCAAGGTGACACGGGATAGCGGTGGGTGGGTGGGTGGGTGGGTGGTGGGGGGAGTGAAATAAACCGATGGAGGCATGGGGGAGTCGGGGGTGAGGGGAGTGGGGGAGGGCAGTGTATGGGTGGGCGTGAAAAAGTCATTCATAAAATCAGTGAAACGTTTACACACGCCCGTGGCTCTGTTTCAAAATACGCTTGGGTGTTTTGTGCTCAAGGACTTTCCCCTCCTTTTTTATTTCACTTTTTGATCTGGCTCCTCGTCCTGATTCTGCCTTTCTTTCTTTCTTTTTCTTCTTCCTTGTTTATTTCCCTCCCTTTCTTTTTTTCTTCCTTTCATTTTTTCTTAATTTCTTTATTTTTCTTAATTTCTTTGTCAATTTCTTCTTCTGGTTCTTCTCTATATTATCATTTGTAGCCAAAGTTAGCATTGTGCCACATTAAAGGTCATACATTGGCTTTATTTGCTTCGTTCTTTGTTCTCTCTCTCTCTCTCTCTCTCTCTCTCTCTCTCTCTCTCTCTCTCTCTCTCTCTCTCTCTCTCTCTCTCTCTCTCTCTCTCTCTCTCTCCTCTCTCTCTCTCTCTCTCTCTCTCTCTCTCTCTCTCTCTCTCTCTCTCTCTGTCTTCTCTCTCTCTCTCTCTCTCTCTCTCTCTCTCTCTCTCTCTCTCTCTCTCTTCTCTCTCTCTTCTCTCTCTTCTCTCTTCTATTCTTCTGTTCTTGTTCGTTACTTACTTTTTCACCGACGCCTTGAAATAACATCATTAATTAGTACTTCGTTTCAGCTGCAAGGACAAGCTTTTCACAAACATTTCGTGACAGAGAGTAAGTATCATAAACGAACAATTAAAATGATGCTTGATTTTTTTTTTTTTTTTTTTTTTTTTTGAAGTTGATTAAGCAGATGAACGCCACAATAAATAACTCGAAAAAAGTCTTGTTGTATTCATTCTCTTTCTTTTCTATTCTTGTTTTATATCTATCCAGTATTCTCTTTCATCTCTTTTATTATTCTGCAATCCTTTATCATCATCACCATCACTTCCCTCTCCTTCCCTTTATCAGCGTATTTATCCACCGTTCCTTAATCTCACGTTTCGGAAAACCTCTTCGGGCTTGGATTCGTTGCACGTTATTGCACCTTCTGCCGCCGCGCCGTCCGTGCAACGAGGTTCCGAGGGAGGGGAGGGGGAAGGGGGCCTAGGGGGAGGGAAGGGGCAAGAGGGTGAGAGGGGGAGGGAAGGGAAGAGAGAGAGAGAGAGAGAGAGAGAGAGAGAGAGAGAGAGAGAGAGAGAGAGAGAGAGAGAGAGATCATAGATACAGTACGGAGAAGTGCCTCGGATTAAGAAAAAAAAAAAAAAAAAAAAAGTACGATCAAAAAAAAAAAAAAAAATGCAATTAAAGCCTCCTCACCAGAGATCAAAATTAAACCCAAAGCTAACATCCTCACCAAAAACGTCATTTAAATATCACTTAATCAATGCCCGTTTTTATATCTCGAACATCAAACGCTCATCGCCTCTCCATCTGCAAGCTCCTTGGATCCCACAACGAAAACGTCATCAAAGCTCGTTCGCCTAGCCACTCCGGATTCACGTGGATTCACCCCTGAGAGATCGGCTTTTAATCAGGAGGAGAATTAAGCACATTTTCTTTCAATCAAATGAGTTCAGAGATACATGTTTTGAATGTTGATGATAATCCTTTGATTCGTTTTAATTCAGTTTCCTTTTTCTTGTCCCTTTGGTTATTTTTCTTGTTTCTTCTTCTTCTTCTTCTTCTTCTTTTGCTTCTGTTCCTTCTTGTCCTTCTGCTTCTTCTTTTCTTCTTATTCTTATTCTTTTGTTTCTGTTCATTCTTGTCCTTCTGCTTCTTCTTCTTCTTCTTCCTTTGTTTCTGTTTCTTCTTGTCCTTCTTCTTTTCTCTTTTTTTCTTCTTCTTCTTCTTTCTTTCTTTCTTTCTTCTTCTTCTTTTGCTTCTGTTTCTTCTTGTCCTTCTGCTTCTTCTTCTTCTTTGCTTTTTTAGGCGAGCGAAGGGAAAAAGATCAAAGACATATTTATTTACTTATCTTAATGAGTCTAAATTAGATACAGTGGGGTAACATGAGCGCGTGTGTTTCTAATTGTGTGTGTGTGTGTGTGTGTGAGTGTGTGTGTACGCGTGTGTCTGTGTATGTGCGCGCGTGTGTGTGTGTGTGTGCGCGCGTATGTGTGTGTGTGCGTGTGTGTGTGTGTGTGTCTGTCCCCGCGTGTGTGTCTGTGAGATGTATGCATATGTGTGTGTGACTGTATACCTGTATCCTTCTGCTTCAAATACACCTACATACAAAGTACACACGGCACTGTATACCCCCCCCCCTCCCCCCCCTCCAAATGTTTACTTCCAAAGCAGGTCATTTCGAAGCCGAGGTTTCATCAGCAGTCTGGTCGAGGGGAAATGAGTGACGAATTAAGATATATACAAATTACCGGAGTGTGTCGCTCTCAAAAAAAAAAAAAAAAAAAAAAATCTGTATTCAGAATTCGTCCGAAAAGGCTTTAGCATTTCCCAACACCTGTTCGATGTAAGGCGCCATTAGTCTTTTTCTGAATACATTCTAGCAAGGAGCGCTTGGCGTTTCTCGTCCTTAATATCTTATCCCGTTTTTTCTTCTCTCTTTCTTCTTCTCTTATACTTCTCTCGGTTCTGTCTTTCTCTTGCTTTTCTTTCTTTTTTGCTTTCTTTCGTTCTTATTTTTATATGTGTATTTGTTTATTTGTTGTTTTATCTATCTATCTGTCTTTATCTATTTGCTTGTTTTGTTTGTTCCTCCATTTATCTATCTATTTACTCATCTCTTCATCTATGTATTCATGAACTCAATCATTTATGTTTTTATTTATTTATATTTTATTTTTATTTTATTTATCCCCTTCTTTTTTCTTCTTTTCTCTCTCCTCTTTCTCTCCTTCATCCATTCTTTCCTACTTTGTATATGTAGTCCTATTTACTCCTTGCTCATCTCCACTACCTTCACCTTCTTCACATTCGCTCTACTGAAACAAAATATCACAAAAAATGTTTAAGTCAAAAACAAACAAAAATGCATAAATAAAAAATATATATGTAAGTAAAAAAAATTTATAAGTAAAAAAAAAACATGTATAAGTAAAAAAAAATGTATAAAATATATAACAAAAATTATATCAAACAAACAAAAAATTATAAGTCAAAAAACAAAAAATGTATGTCAAAAACAAAAGAAATGTATAAGTAAAAAACAAACACAAAAAAAATGTATAAGTCCACGCTGTATGAAATGCATTAGCCTGTACTAGCCCAGCATGAGTTCGGAGAGACGCTTACCTGTCCACACCTGTTAATGTGGGTTTTGACTTTCGTGATGACCTGCAGGTGTCCGCGGAGGCACCTGGTCTTCTGGGGCCGCTCCGCTACCATTGGCGAGGACTGACTAAGATGTTTGGGTCATCGGCTCTTTTGCATATATATAGAGGGGGAATTGGTAAAAGGTGTGTAGGCTCTGATACGCGTGTGGGTAGATATACACATGCATACACGTACACACGCAAACTCATACTCAAATACAGATACACACACAAAGACACACGCCAACATACAAACATACATACACACATACACACGCACGAACACGCATACACTAACACACACACACAATCAGACACCAACATTCATGTACTCAACATAAACAAACGCTTTTGAAAATAACATTGACGATGATAACGATAACGATGATAATAATGATAAAAAATTTAATAATGATGATAATGATAATAATGATGATAATTACAATAAACACAATAATAACAATGATAATATCAATAAATCACTAAAAAAAATATGAGCGATATCTTTTATAATTAAAGCTATCGTAAATTTAAAATTCTGGAGTGATTTTTAAAACACCTGCAAAGTGATAGGATAATGTATCGGTAATTTAAAAGCCAACCATATTGATTAGCGAATCGCAGAATGGCAGACTACATCTATGAGACGAAAAGAAATTACCTTTTTTTTTGGGGGGGGGGAGAGGCGTGACTAATTGTGTTCGATATCTTTCTCTTTCTCTCTCTCTCTCTCTCTCTCTCTCTCTCTCTCTCTCTCTCTCTCTCTCTCTCTCTCTCTCTCTCTCTCTCTCTCTCTCTCTCTCTCTCTCTCTGTTGTTTCTTTCAACATTCTTTCTCTCTTTTCTTCGTCTGCTCTTTTCTTCTGGTTCTCGTCTTTCCCTTCTCTTCCCTCTCCTCCTCTTTTTCTCATTCTAATCTTCCTCTTGTTTTACCCCCCCCCCACTCTCTGCCCTTCCCTTCCCCAACTGCATGTCCTTGTCCCCACTCCGTGCCCCCTCCCCCTTCTACACCTCCCCTCTTTACTATCTGCTCCTCGCTCTTCCCCCCCCTACTCTCTACCCCCCTCCTACCCTTCCCCTATCCCCTCCCTCACTCCCCTCCCCTACTCTAATGTCCACTAATTCCCTCTTCCTTTCCCCCTACCCCTCCCCACCCCTACCCCTTCCCCCCTCCCTCCACGCTCTACCCTTCCCCTATCCCCTCCCCCACTCCTACCCTTTTCTTAATCCCCCCCCACTCCCTCCCCATCTCCCTGACCCCCCTCCTCCCCCTCCCACCTCATACCGACCCCCTATACACGCAGACCATGGTCCAGTCCAGTCACCTTTTCCTGGTATACAGAATAAGTGTTACTAACCTACTACCTGACTCAGTCACACGACCACCTGTGGCACCTGGTTCGGCACAAGTGTCACCTGGCTGGGGGGGGGGGTGAAAGAGGAAGTATTGGAGGGACGGAGAGTGGAGGGAAGGGGGGAGGGGAGGGTTTCGTAAAATCGTGAAGTATCAAGAATGCTCTTGGGAATATGAATTTGTGATGTTTTGATTCTCTCTCTCTCTCTCTCTCTCTTTCTCTTTTTGCTGTCCGTCTGATTCTCTCGTTCGATGATGTCTGTATGTGTGTGTCCGTCTCTGTTTCTCTCTGTTTCTCTCTTTTCTTTCTCTTCTCTTCTCTCTCTCTCTCTCTTCTCTCTCTCCTTCTCTCTCTCTTCTCTCTCTCTCTCTCTCTCTCTCTCTCTCTCTTCTCTCTCTCTCTCTGCTCTCTCTCTGCTCTCTGTCCTCTCTCTCTCTCTCTCTGTCTCTCTCCTTTTCTCTCTTTTCATTTTCTTCATTTTGCCTTCTTCTTCCTTCTTCTCATCTTTCCTTTTCTTCTCTTATACATTTTAGAACGTAATTTTCATCATCATAGGATTCGATAAACAGCATTTTTTCTGTTTGTTTGTTTTTTTTATGTTTTGATATATATTAAAATTTTTAACGAGACTTCTGTGTGTAATTTCCTGTTGTATAATAATTTATTCTTGAAAGTTTGTAATTTGAATGAAGAGTAGGGGAGGAGGGGGGGTAGGGGGAGGGGGGGAGCTGCTAGGATTTCTCTTAAGGATATCCTTCCATTTCCTCTCTATCTTTTTCTTTCTTATATTCTATTTCGTTTCTCTCTCTCTCTCTCTCTCTCTTCTCTCTTCATCTTATCTCTCTCTTCTCTCTCTCTCTCTCTCTCTCT
>NW_020869355.1:60000-67500 GCF_003789085.1 Penaeus vannamei | reverse complement strand
ACTCTACTGTACATACATTTGCACATGAAACAGTACCACCGTAAATATCTACAGAAATGGACCCAAAAAACGGAAAGTATGTATTATTGCCTGTTTATGACCGGATCCCTCAGTTCCATATTTTCATCACAAATTTACAACTGTTGTTTTTTTTATTTACAACTGTTGTTTTTCTTATTTACAAGTGTTTTTTATTTACATCTGTTGTTTTCATTTACAACTGTTGTTTTTTTTACTTACAACTGTTTTTTGTAACTGATTTACAACAGTTGCTTTTTATTTATAACTGATTTACAACTGTTGTTTCTCATCTATAACTTTTTGTTTAAAAACTGTTCGATTTACGTGTTGGTTTAATTTACAACTGTTTTTTAGATTCACAGCTATTGTTTTAATTACAACTGCTGTTTTAAGTCACAACTATAATTTTCATCATATATTCGCAGTTTGACAGATATTTGGGATATATATTTTTCACCAATACATAACAAACTGACTTTTTTGTTTGTTTCCCCCAAGGGTACGTTCGTGAATGTAGTACCGGGAGGCGTATTTTCCCCTTCGGATGTTGTAAGTTTTACTAACTTTTTTCTTCTTTCCTAGTTTTTCATTGTCATTTGTTGGTAAAATTTGGGATCCATATTTTGCCGTTAAATGTGGAAAATGCGTTTTTATTTTTGGATATCTCATATATCTGCAAAATATCGTGTGTGTGATTTTTTTTCTTTCTTTCTTTCTTAATTTCTCACATATCGTCACTGGAATCACGCCGGGCACTGAACAACACAGCCGTGACCTAGGATTGACCTTGCTTGACCTCGCGATCCGGCTTAGGTCAATTGAAAGCACAAAGGACATCAGTCACTGGATGAACACTATTTTTCTGTCTGTCTCTGCTTTCCGCGAGAGGCAGGCGTGTTCAGGGTGGGGAGCGAGGGCGTGGGGCGGAGGTGCGGGCGGGAGGTTGGGTGGGTTGTGGGGTCCGAACTCCCCCTCCCCCTCCCCTCCTTCCTGAAGTCCTCCGCGGCCCCCACTTCGAGTCCCGGTCCTCTGGAGGCGCCACGACCTTCGCCGCGGCGCTCGAGTCACGGCGGATCTCTCCCTTTCCCTCGGAGGATTTTTCGCGCCGCGGGCGTCTCCGTCTGTCCCCTGGCGCGAGTCCTTTGGCGAGGGCGTCACGCTGCGTCGCCTCCGCGGGCGCCGGCGGGTTGCCATCGCCGCCGCCGAGAACTTCCTCGCCCTGATCAACTTCAGGGAAGTTACTGCACGAAACGCTCACTGGGCGGCGCGCGCCCTCACCAGCACACGCCCTCCAGCCGGAGGGAGTTGGGCCGCGGCAGCGACAGCACTCTGCTCACCTCCTGCGACGCGCCGACGCTTCTGGAGGAGGAGCAGACGGGGGAGGCCTCCGCGGCGGACGTGGGGGCGGAGGCACGAAGGGCGACGTGGTGGAGGCGAGCGAGGTGGCGGGCGGGAGAGCGAGAGCGAGCGAGGGTGCGCAGCGGGCTGGAGGCCTGGGTGAGCAGGGCGAGGCGGGCAGGGCGGGCGGTGGGAACGGGCACACGGGCAGGAAGGGCAGGAGGCCGGGGAACTGCGCGGGCGGGAGGCCGAGGGGCAGCAGGGGCGGCGCGTGGCACTCGAGGCCGGGCAGCCGCTCCCCCGGCAGCAGGTACTCGGGCAGCCTGTGCGCCGGGGAGGAGATGGAGGCGTCGCCGCGGCCGAGGCCCGTCATGGGCGCGAGGCAGCGCAGCGACTGCGAGAACGAGCCCAGCGACGAGCCCAGCGGCGGCAGCGGCCCGTCCAGCCCGCGCTCGCGGATCATCTTCTTGGTCTTGTAGCGGTGGTTCTGGAACCAGATCTTGATCTGCGTGGGCGTGAGGTCCAGCAGCGACGCCAGGTGCTCGCGCTCGGGCGCCGACAGGTAGCGCTGCTGGCGGAAGCGCCGCTCCAGCTCGTAGGTCTGCGCCTTGCTGAACAGGATCCTCCGCTTGCGCTTGCGCCCCGTCGCCTCCATGTCCTCCTCCGTGCAGTCGTCCACCTCCAAGGCCTCCATGTCCTCCTCCGGCGCCGTGAGGCTGGCGGCCGCCTGCTCCGTCGAGTCGGCCGCTGCCTGCACGGCGCTGTGGGGCTCGTGCACGCCGCGGCCGGAGGGGCTGACGGGCGCCTCTGTCGCACCGTCCTCGTCGGCGGGGTCTGGGGGGGAAGGGGAAGTCAGCATCGAGGGATTCGGACACACCAGTATTGCATCAAAAGAATGTTTAAATTCGCAATGCAAAAGAATTTGTAAATCTACTTTAAATGAATCGAATAAAATTAAAGGAAGCACATTTTTCGATCAATGATTCCCATAATTTCCAGTTTTAGAAAAATCGAATGATCAGTCGACGATAATTATCGTTTATATAAATATCAAACTAGAAAAAGGAGAAGAAGGAGGAGGAGGAGAGGCATGAGAAGGAAGAGAACATGCAGGCTCAAGGTGGGGTTTCTTACAGAGCAAATAATGCCCTTTGGCCGAAGGTGCGGGCGCCTATCACGGCAGAGGGGCGGGGACCAACCACCTTCTGAACTAGGGACAAACTTCCTTTAAGGGACAACGTTTTCCTCGGAGACTAACACAAGATGTCCCTCAAGCACAGGGCAAGGCATCATCAAGGGAGGGACAAGGGCAAGGCATCATCAAGGGAGGACAAGGGCAACGTTATCTCAGGGACAGAAAGGGCAGTAGAGGGCGGAGGGTTTAAGGGAGGGCCGGAGGAGGGAAAGGGAAATAGGGAAGAAGGGTTAGGGAACAGCAGGGAAATGGAAAGGGGAAAAGGAGGTGGGGGGAAGAACGTGAGGGACAGAAAAAGGAAAGGAGATGTCAAGAAAAAGAAAGGGAGATTGAGGAACATGAGGGAGAGATCAGGGAAAGGGTCAAGGGAGAGAGGGAGAGACCAGGAAAAGGAAAGAGAAAGAAGAGATCAAGAAAAGAAAAGGGAAATAAGGGAAAGGGATAAGAAAAAAGGGAAGTAAGGCAAAGATCAGGAGCAGGTGGAAAGGGCGAAGAACGCGAGGGAGAGATCAGGGGAAGGGCGAGGGCGTGGGAAGGCCTCACCACGGGCTACGAAGCGGAAAATGCCCGGCTGTGATAGTGGCGAGAAACGAGCGTAATGGGGCGTCTCAAAGGGGGGGGTTGGGGTGAGGGGGAGAGGGGGAGGGGAGGAGCTCTTATTTTTGGGGGGGAGAGGGGAGGAGGGAGAGGGAGAGAGACAGAGAGGGGAGGGAGAGGGGGCTTATTTACATACACGACCTTGATGTTTGCTTCCACGCCTGTGATATGTCGAAAACGACGCGTTTATCGGCGTTTTGGGAAGAGAGACTTTGATTTTGATATCTTTAGTTGGCTGATAGCTGTGTGTCTTTTTGTTTGCCTGTCTGTCTTCCTGCCTATCGTTCTGTCTATCGCTATCTCTTTCCCTTATCTTCTACCTCTCCGTCTACCTTACCCTCATCCGCAGTTCCCTCTCCCTCTCCCTCACCTACTCCCTCTTTCTTCCTCCATCCTTATCCCCATCTTCTCCCACAGCTTCTGCATCTCCCTCCCCTCCCCCTCTCCCACTCTTCTCCCTCCCCCTCTCCCTCTCCCACTCCTTCTCCCTCTCCCTCTCCCTCACATACTCCCTCTTTCTTCTCCCATCCTGATCCCCATCTTCTCCCTCACCCTCTCCCCCTCCTACTCCCTCTCCCTCTCCCTCTCCCTCATTTTTCAGCCGCGAGACGATGCAGGGTTTGACGATATACTCAACCTGATCGTCTGGAAATATAAATGGCATCCCAGTAATTACCCTAAGTAATTTATGGCCCTAACAAGAAGGGAGGGAAGGGGAGGGAAGAGGGAAGGAGGAAAAAGAAGGAGGGAAGAGGAGGGGAGCGGAGGGGAGAGGAAGGAGGGAAGGAGGAAAGAACGGGAGGGAAAGGACGAGGATGAGATGGGAAGTGGAAGGGAGAGGAAAGAGGGAAGGAGAGGGAGAAGGGAGGTAAAAAAAAAAGAAGGAGAAGGAAGGAAGATGGAGGGATGTATGGAAAGCGGAGAAAGGAAGGGAGGAAGCGACGGAGGAAAGGGAGGTTTGGTGATAAAGAGGGAGAGAAACAGAAAGAGGAAGATACAATAAGGGAGAGAAGGAAGAAACAAATAAAATAGAGAGAGAGAGAGAGAGAGAGTGGTAGATAGAGAAGGAGAGAATGAGGGAGCGAAATGGAGAAGGTGTGAAGGAGAAAATGAGGAACAGAATGATAGAATAATAGATAGATAGATAGAGAAAGAAAAAAAGGAAACAGACAGGGAAAAGGGAAAACAGAGAGAATGATCGACCGATAAATAGAGAGAGAAAGGAAACAGAGAGGGAAAACGAAGGAGAGAGAGCTAAAGAGGGGGAGAGAAAGGCTATGGCCACCGCGCGCTGCTTATAATAGGTCTATATTAGCTTATCGAAGCTAATTGTGACATCCATTTAACCCCAAACACGAGGGGAATTAATCTCTGGTGGGGCGAGGGAAGCGAAGGGGAAGAGGAGAGGAGGAGGGAGGGGAGGAGAGAAGGAGGAGAAGGAAGGGAAGGAGGGAAGGACGGAGGGAGGAGAGGGAAGGGAAAAGGAGAAGAAAATGAGATGAGAGAAATAAGAAGAGTAGAGGAGAGGAAAAAAGGAAGTGAGATGAAAAGAAGAGGAGAAAAGAGGAGAGGAATGAGACAGGAAAATGGAAAGAAGAATAAAAGGGACGCGGGAATGGGCAGCAAATTCGAGAGAGAAACAAGGCGAAAGAAAAAGGAATGAAAAGGGGAACGAAGAGAAAAAGAAATAAAGATAGTAAGCGAAGAGAAAAAGTGTCAAGGAGAAAAGGCAAAGAGAAGAGAAGAGAACATGTAATTGTATAAATAAAATGTTTAAAAAAACGATAATATATTAATATCATAATTCTGGTGAGGATAATGATAATAAATTGCAATAATGATGATAACAATAATAACAATAATAATAATAATGATGATAATAACAACAACAATAATAAAATTAATGTTAGCAATAATAATAGCGAAAAATGGCGATAATGGTAATAATGATAATAATAATAACGATAATGACGATCGTAATAATAGTAGAAATGCTAATAATAGTAATAAAATAATGATAACAATAAAGATATAGAAAAGATAATAATCGTTATTACTATTATTATTGAAATAATGCAATAATAACAGCAGTGATAATATTCATAGCTCTAACGACAAAAGTACAGAAAATTATCAACAATAATTTCAAATATTATCATAATCATTATGATATTACCATTAGTATCATTATTACTGTTATTTATTGTCACCATTATCATTCATATTATCATTATCATCATTACCACAATTATGATTATTATCATTGTAAATAAGAATCAAAAGATAACAAAAGTGAAACATACTAATATTATATCATCGCTGTAATTATCATTATTGTGAACATCACAATTATCATGATCACCGTCATTTTAAAGTCATCGCCGTCATCTTGTTAAAATTACTACCATTACCATTGTTTTTACTTTTATTATCACTATCCTTCTAATTATTATTGGTCCATAATTAGTGCTCTTATCATTATTATTAATATTATCATCATCGTCCTCATTATCACCATCGCCGCCATCATCATTACCATCAGCATTATTATTTTTACTATTATTACAAGTAGTATAATATCAATGCAATAATAATTGTTACATTTATTATTTTCTTCGATATAATTTGTATCATCATTATCGTTATTTCATATTTGACGATTTGGTCTGCATTATCATTATTTTCATACTATATCAAAAATCATTATAAAGAAGAAAAAATATGCGGTAAAAAGTATATAGATAACCAGCGCTTTGCCTTTTTTTGTAAATAATGCATTCTAATCTATTTCATTTTCCGGTCCAATTTAACACCAACATCGCTATCATGATTGCTACTATTGTTGTTGATATCACTGTCATTAATGTCACTATTGTTATTCTTCTCTTTAATGTTATGACTATTGTTATCAATGTCATTACTGTTGTTAATGTTCTCATTATTAATGCCATTGATGTTGTTAATGTTATTATCATTGCCATTACTGTTAATGTTATCATCATTATTAATGTCTTTACTGTTATTTTAAAGATATATGTATGTACGTCTTCAACAGAGAGCCGCTGTCGCCGCCGCCACACAAAACCGCCTTCGGTGCATTCAACGCGCCTCATCCGGGGTCCGTTGAACACCGCGCCGCAGAACCCATTTCGAACCCCCTTGAACTGGCGTGAACATCGGAGGTTACTGTGATATTTGGATGATAGAGGAAATAGATAGATAGATAGATTGAGAGAGATAGAGAATGAGAGGACACGATTTATTTCGCTTTCCGAGCCCCCAACGTGTGAAAACTCTACGGCTTTGACCCACCGCGTCTCGCGACTTCATTAGCCGTTATCACTATCACTCTATCTTATCGCGGAAAACCCAGACACTTTTAAACGTCACACAACATATGCTGCAATTCCCTTTACTTAACGCTCTCAACTCAAAAAAATACACATCAGACCACCGAACACAGTCGACCAGTCCCGAAGTACAAGAATCACAGTATCTAGAAAAAAAAACAATAAACGCAAAATAAGAATGTAAAACGTGGGCTTACCTGAGCAAGGTGTAGGGGCGTCGTGTAGCTGTAGGAGGTCCCTGACTGAGAAGCCACGGGGCGGCGCAGGTCGCTTCTCCTGTACCTGAAGGGGAAGGTTAGCCAAGGTTAGGATATCGCTCACTATCATTATTATTATTGTTATTATTATTATTATTATTACTATCATTATTGAGGTTATGGAGGTTGGGGGAGTGGGAGAAGGGGGGAGGGAGTGTCTCGCTACATTCACTGGTAATTTCGTTTGCATTTCCTATCTATTGTTCCATTAGAGGTTGCGAGGTTGAGTACTGTCCTCTTTTAACATAGATCAATGACGCTATACTATACGTCGAAGTTTCCTTTAAGGTTTTAGGTGAAATAAGATTCGATTTTAAGTAGAATTAACGGCGAAAAATATACTTAAATTATTTCCTTGCATCCCCCCCCCAAAAAAAAAAAAAAACTAAATTCAGTATTTCACATATTTCGGACACTATGTATAAATGAAATAAACATTCCTATCATTACAATACACGTAATTCAGTGTATCTAACATGTAGATATGCGTAAATACATTTCATTTTCTCTCGCGCACTTCACACACATGGTTCCTGTGGCCAACGTTGGATTTGTGGATATTAATTGATTGTTTCTGAGGCCACAGGGC
Organism: Penaeus vannamei; assembly: GCF_003789085.1. NCBI lineage: Eukaryota > Metazoa > Arthropoda > Malacostraca > Decapoda > Penaeidae > Penaeus > Penaeus vannamei. Next base: position 60,153 of record NW_020869355.1, on the reverse strand, counting down.
GGGCGCCTTCGGCCTCGATGTGGCGTGCTCAGCGAGAGAGCGGCCAAGTCCCTCAGCGACACTATTCACTGGAAATTGGCGTTCCCGAAGGCGCATCGGCGGTACTTACTGTGATCATTGTGGATAGATGGGCACTGGGTAAACCGTAGAGTG
>NW_020869355.1:40000-45000 GCF_003789085.1 Penaeus vannamei | reverse complement strand
TGAGACGGAAGACAAATGTGTTCCGAGCTTATAACTGCATAGTCATACTCGCCTATATAACTTCACACGTTCACGCTGCGCAAACCGCGTCACACTAATTGTATTATAAACACGGGTGTAATTTGGATTTCATTGTGCTCGTCAGGAAGGATACTCAGGCTTAATTATTCAGGGAGAGACATGCAGATTTTCGAAAAACCATTTTGCGTTGTGCCCATTTCTGCATCTTTCGAGCTGTGCACATTTTTCTTTTATTTTATTTTCTTTTATTTTCTCTTCTTTTGCATATCTCGATCTATCTCTTTATTCATTTTTTAATCTTTCTTTTTAGATGACATGGAATCATTAGAGCATTTTCATTATTATATTTTTTGTGTTATTGATATCTTCTTTTACGAACAATTCCAAATTCACTTATAGATTTTTCCTATTTCTTTTCTTATCTTCTCTGTTCTTCCATTTATCTCGGTATCATCTATTTCCCCTTTTGTTTTCACCTTTTTTATGGTTACTAATATTGTTCATCGTTATTGCATGTTATAATTGGTTGTTATAATTACTGTTATTGTGATCCGACTATAATTTCTATTGAGTTTATCATTATCGTATTTTTGATGTTATTATTATACATCATTATATTGTTGGTATTGCTGATGGTATTATTTTTATGATATTGCTGATAATTTTGTTATCATTATCATTATTGTTTTCAATGTGAATGTCATTATGATTATTACTGCTATGATTACAATAATAATACTTAATATCATTATTATCATTATCATTATCATTACCATTATCATTGTTGCTGTTGTTAAAGTTATTATTTTACCGCTACTATCTTTATCATTATCATTATCACTATCATTATCATCATTTTTATTATTATTACTATTACTATTATTGTCATTGCCACTATCAGTTATTGTTATTACTCTTTTTATTATCACATTTTTATTATTATCATTATTCCTGCTGTTGATGATTATTTTGTCATTGTTATTCGTGTTTTTCGGTCGGTTTGTGAAATTCGCGCGAGGACCCAATGGATACTCATAAATAGGGACGCATTTACACAGAAATGAATGCATATCTGTCTATCTGATAGATATAGATTTATCTCTCTATCTGTCCAGTAGATATGCATGTCTAAACTTCAAGATATGTATTCATGTTTGTGTAATGCTTTTCTGTATAATGACGATTCACCTGGTCGAGCCTCGCCCAATTTTAACAAACTGGCCGATTATCTTGTTTTCCGTTAGTATTAGGGTTTGTATAAGTAGTAGTAGTATCACTTATACCACCACTATCGCCATTATCGTTATCATTGTAATTATCATTATTATCATCAGCACCACCACCATAACCAACACCATTTCATCATCATCATCATCTTTAGTCATTAATCATCATCATCATCATCATTAGTCTTCAATAATCCTCATCATCATCATTAGTCATCAGTCATCATCAGTCATCCATCATCACCATCACAATCACCATCATCATCCCCAACATTTCACACCATCACCCCAACACCATCACAACAGCCACCACATCATCACCACATTAATCCTCAAACTCGCCAAAGAGTCACATATATAATTTAACAATGAAAAATCTAAGAAAAAGGCATGTTGCACCTCAGAGCCTCATGGCGCTCTCTTTAGAAATGTTGAAGGTTGTCTGAGCAGCGGTGCTCAGGCCTTGATATGATGTGGCTGTCAGATATATTGATGGGGAAGAGGTGATTCTTTTCTGTTTTTTCCTTTTTCTATTTTTCCTCGTTCTATATATGCAAACACACACACACACACACACACACACACACACACACACACACACACACACACACACACACATATATATATATATATATATATATATATATATATATATATATATATATATATATATATATATATATATATATATGTATTATATATATATGTGTGTGTGTGTGTGTGTGTGTGTGTACATATATACACACAGATATGTATATACTTGTATATACATATATGTATATATATATATACATAATATATATATTATATATATATATATATATATATATATATATATATATATATTATGTATGTATGTATATCATATATATATATATATATATATATATATATAATATATATATATATATAAGTATATATATATTATATATATATAATATATATTATATATATATATATATATATATATATATATATATAATATATATATATATATATATATATATATATATGTACGTACGTATATATGTATGTATGTATATATGTATGTATGCATGTATATATGTATGTATGTACACACAGACACACATACACACACACACTCACAAACACAGACACACATACACACACACATATATACATACATATATACACACACACACACGCACGCACCCAAGCACTCGAGAGCACTTACTTGCCAATCTCAGTAATTTTCTGCCCCGTCTTGCGCTGACAATGGCCGCTGTCAGCCCTCGCCGCCCCCGGGCCTCGTTTCCTCTCTCTTTTAGCTTATTATTAATCCTCGTTCCGGGATTTAATGCCATTAGTGCATGTGAGGAAGGGAAGGAAGAGGGGAGAGGGGGAGGGAGAGGGGAAGGGGGGAGGGGAGAAAGGGAGGTCTTTACCTACCTCTGCACCTTGTTATTGTCCTCTCGTCTTACTACTTGGGTCTTTCTTGTTCTTCCTCCTCCTCTTTTTCATACTTTTCATTTTCTCTTTTTCCTCTTTATCTCCATTTCCCCCTCTCTTTCCTTCTACATCTCCTTCCACGTCTTCTTTCCCTTCTCTCTCCAACTCCTCTCCCTGTTCCTTCTCTTCCCCTCTTCCTCCACTTACTCCAACACCCTCTCTCCCGCACTCCATTTCCTCCCTCCCCCCTCTTCTCCCCCACTCCTCTTCCTCCCTCTCCCCCCTCCTCTCCCCTCATTCCTCTTCCTCTGACTCCCTCTCCCTCCCGCTCCCCTCCCCCTCCACCCCCCCCTTTTAATACCCCTTAAAGTGCGGCTAAGTACTTTGTGTACAAATAGTCTCATCAGGCGTGAGGTATGTGCTCCCGCGGATCAACGAGGAGGCTGAGGGAGGAAGGAAGATGCTGGGCGATGCTGAGGATGGGGAAGGATGTTGAAGGATGCTGAGGAAGGGAGAAAGATGCTGGAGGATAGGGCAGGATGCTAAGGGATGTTGAAGGATGCTGAGGAAGGGAGAAAGATGCTGGAGGATAGCTAAGGGATGTTAAAGGATGCTGAGGAAGTGCTGGAGGATAGGCTAAGGATGCTGCTGAGGCTGCTATGCTGAGGGATGCTGGAGGATAGGGTAGGATGCTAAGGGATGTTGAAGGATGCTGAGGAAGGGAGAAAGATGCTGGAGGATAGGGCAGGATGCTAAGGGATGTTGAAGGATGCCTTAGGGCAGGATGCTGGGAAAAAAGTGTTGGAAGATGCTGAGGGATGTTGAAGGATGGGGTAAGGATGCTGGGGAAGGAAGAAAGATGCTGGAGGATAGGGTAGGATGCTAAGGGATGTTGAAGGATGCCGAGGAAAGAAGGAAGATGCTGGACGATGCTGAGGGATGTTGGAAGGATGTAGAGGAAGGGAGATGCTGGAGGAAGGTGAAGGATCGTTAGGGATGTCGAGATGTGCTGGAAGATCCTGCGGGAGGAAGAAAGATGCTGAAAGACGAAGAGAGATGCTGGAGAATGCTGAAGGACGCTGAAAAATGTTGAGGGATAGAGAAACATGTAGCAGGATGCCGATAAAATGCAGAGGGATGCTGGGAGATGCTGAGGGACATCTAAGCTGCTAGAGAATTCAGCTGCCGAGATCTGGGTTCGGGAGATGAAAGCGTTATCCCTCAATGCTTGTTTTTAGCTTTGTCCTAATGCTGATCGTTATTAATTTGTTATTCATTATCATCATCTTTGTTAATCTTATGGTATTTCTTATCATTGATATCGTTATTATTATTGGTGTTGTTCTTGTAATTTCTATCATTTTCATTATCATTACTATTATAATTCATGCTATTTTTTATATTTCATTATTATTATCGTTATTATTATGATTATTTTCATCACTTGTATTATAATCTTTATTGTCATTGTTATTGCTGTTATTATTATTATCGTCTCTATTGCTGTCGTTGTTATTATCATCCTCATTATCAGTCTGTTGTTATTTGTGGTTATATCAATCGATTTATCTCACTTTCACCATATTCGTAATCATTATTATGGAGAAAATGAAAAATAAAAAAGAAACAAAGCAAAAAATGATAATGATCATAAATATGGAAAACATGTAAGAAATTATTTTCAGGCGACATTTGGCATCAAACATTGCTTTTGCCGACTATTAGTTACTTTACTTTCCATTGACTTATTGTTTTAATATAGTTATTCTTACTGTTGTTGCCGTTATTGTTTTCTTGTCGTTTTGTAAATTATAGCTATAACTTTATCATTAACGTCATCATTATTGTTATTATCATTATCATCATCATGCCCATTATCATAATCATCACCATCACTATCATTAACATCACCACCACCATAATCATTATATCATCAACTCAACCATCACCACCATCATCACCACCACCACTATCATCACTTCACCACCACCATTACTACTACTCCTATACCAACACAAGAACACCATAATGACCTGTTACCGTTACCCTCTTACTATTCACATCATCATTATCCTGATTCTGTGAAAAATATGAATTATTTATATTCTTTCTGAAAATATGAAAAAATCATAAATTAAAACAAATATTATGAATAGATCCAAGAACATAGATTCCTTTTGCATTAACATCAAGAGAAAAATACATATTTTTCCATCTGTTTTTACCTCAAATGTATTATTCTAATTATTTTTATTTATCTATTTATCTATTTATTGTTTTTTTTTTTTTTTTTTTTTTTTTTTGCTTTATCAAATGAAAAAGATATTTCCATCTGTTTGTACC
>NW_020869355.1:17500-25000 GCF_003789085.1 Penaeus vannamei | reverse complement strand
ATGTATATTTTTTTATTATTATTTCGTTAGATAGGCCTGTGTTATTGATAGTAAATTATACGATATATTTATTAATTACTATTTCTTTTTTCAAAGTTGTCTATCAAGAACACCGTATCTGTTTCCGAATACGTTCTCCATTTCCTTCTTCCCAATCTCTCTTCCCCTTTGTCATTTCCCTGCCCCTCTTCCTCCCGCCCCCTCCCACGGCCCCTTTGCCCGACGCACACCTACCCAAGCCTACCCAACGTGCCCTCCCCCCCCCCCTCCCTCGCCCCATACCAGGCAGGACGTGAGCGGCAGCGGGACCAGGGTATCAGCGGATTCAAGGACTAACACAGGCTTACCCTGCCCTTACAAAGAGGGTTATGGCAGCCGACTTGAGCTGGAGGGCGTCCTTCTCCAGCTCCCGCCCCTCCCTCCTCTTCCCTCTTCTCCGTCTCTCCCCCTCCTCCTCCTTCCTTCTTCGTTTTTTTAATTTCCCATTCTGCCTTCTCCATCTCTCTTCTTCCTTCTCTATCTCTCCCTCTCCTCCTTCTTCGCTTCTCCATATCAACCTCTTCCTTTTCCATCTCTCTCCTCTTCGCTTCTTCATTATTCTCCTTCTCCTTTGCGTTTCTTTCCTCCTCCTCCTCTTCTCTTCTTCTTCACCTTCCTCTTCTCCCTCTTTTTCTCCATTTTTCCTTCTTTCTCCTTCTCCATTTTCTCCTCTTCCTCTTCCTCCTTCATCCAACTCCTCTCTTTCCTATTCTCACTCCTTTTTCTTTATATTTCCCTTTCTCTTTCTTCTTTTTCATCTACTCCCCTTCCTTTTCTTCTTTCTACCTTCTTCCTCCTCTTCCTTCCTCCTTCTTCACCTCCCCCTCTTCCTTCTTTCGCTTATTCTCCATACCGTTTCCTGAATCCCGATCCCTCCTCCATCCTACTTCTTCCTTCCCCTCCTCTTCTTCCTTTCCTTTTCTTCTTGTTTTCACCTCCTCCCCGGCCCCTTCCCCTGTCCACTTCTCCCTCTCATCCTCCTCCTCCTCCTCCTCCTCCTCTCCTCCTCCTCTCTCCTCCCTCCTCCTCCTCCTCCTCCTCCTCCTCCTCCTCCTCGTCCCTCTGCTCCTCCTCCTCCTAACCTCTTATGCTTGAGGGTTCCAAAGGTTTTTCAATTCGAGAACCGGGCACTAGTTGTGGAATTTTTATCTGTCTACATCTATCTATTTATCTATATAGGTATACATATCTCTATATCTATATCAGTATTTATATCTATCTATCTGTTTCTCTCTCTCTCTCTCTCTCTCTCTCTCTCTCTCTCTGCTCTCTCTCTCTCTCTCTCTCTCTCTCTCTCTCTCTCTCTCTCTCTCTCTGTCTCTCTCTCTGCTGTCTGTCTGTCTGTCTCTCTCTCTCTCTCTCTCTCTCTCTCTCTCTCTCTCTTTCTCTCTCTCTCTCTCTCTCTCTATAAATATATATATATATATATATATATATATTATATATATATATATATATGTGTGTGTGTGTGTGTGTGTGTGTGTGTGTGTGTGTGTGTGTGTGTGTGTGTGTGTGGTGGTATAAATTGGTAGATAGATATAGATGAGAAAAAAGACGAAGAAGAGACAAAAAACGGAATAAGAGCCAGAACATCGAGAGCTAAAAAAAAAGTATATAACCCACATATTTTTGTCTTTAGAGGAAGCCGGCTCCCTCCCCCTCCATCACCTCTCCTCCCTATCTCTTCCTCCCCCTCTGCCATGCTCCCTCTCCTTCACCCCCCCCCTCTCCTTCATCCCCCCCCCTCAACAATCCCGCCTCTCCCATTACCCCGCCGTCTCCCTACCCCCTCCCCTCCTCTCTCAAAGGGCCCTTCTGCGTCCCATTCAGCTCCCAGGGGCTTCCAACACCTCCAGGAGACCTTAAGCTGGCCAGGGCGTCGTAAATTTCCCATCATTCTTGAGCATAAGCTTTTTAGGCGCCCTTAAGCTGACTGCCTCTAGAGCGGGACATCGGCGTGTGGGTGGGCGAGGAGGCGTTTTTTTTTTTGGGGGGAGGAGAGGAGAGTGAGAGGGAGGGTGGGGGAGAGAGAGAGAGAGACGAAGAGGGAGGGTTGGGTGAGAGAGAGAGAGAGACGAAGGGGGTGAGAAAGGGAGGGAGAGGTTTTCGGGGAGAGGAAGGAAGAGAGGGGGAGGGATGAGAAAGAGAGAGGATGGGAGAGAGAAAGGAAGAGGGAATAGAGAGGGTGGGTGGGAAGAGAGAGAGAGAGAAGGAATGATAGAGGTGGGAGAATGAGAGAAAGAGGGGAGAGAGACTAAGAGTGTAGATAGAGAGAAAGAGATATGAAGGGAGAGAGAGTGAGAGAGAGAGAGAGAGGGTGGGCTGGGGTTGAGCTCAGAGGAGGAGGAAGAGAAGAGACTGAGAGTGGGCTTACGACCCGAGTAGGAGAGAGTGGGGCAGAGGGTGGGCAACGAAGGAAGGAGGAAGGAGAAGAGTGCTCGAAGGGTGGGCGCGAAGGTGGGCTTTAGGAGCTGAGGAGGTGCCGCCCCTATCATTCATCTGGATATTGTCGTATTACTAACCACAAGCCAGCACCCCCACCTCCCCTCCCCTCTGTCCCTCCCTCCCCTCCCCTTTCGCCATCCGAGCTACACCATAACGTCTTCTATGAGCCTTATATATCGACGGAAAACCACTTCTTCTCGAGCTCCTTGTGATGGGCTGCGACGGCGGAGGGAGGGAGGGAAGGAGGGAAGGGGAGAGAGGGAAGGAGGGGAGGGAGAGAAGGAGAGGGAGAGGGAGAGGAAAGGAGGGGAGAAAGTGGAGGGAGGGAGGGAAGAAAGTGGATGGAGAAAGAGAGAGAGATGAGGGAGAGGGAGGGAGGGAGGAAGAGAGATATGGGGGAGACGAGAGAGAGGGAGAAGGAGAGGAAAAGAGGGAGAGAGAGAGAGTGAGAGGGAGGGAAGGAGGGGAGAGGTAGAGGAAAGGAGGGAAGAAAGTGGAGGAAGGGAGGGAGGAAGAGAGATATGGGGAAGACGAGAGAGAGGGGGGAGAGGGGAAAAAGATAGAGCAGAGAAAGAGAGGAGAGAGAGGAAAGAGACGAAATGATGTATTATAGAGATATGAGGGATAGAGAAATAAACATATGGGTAAATAGTTCTCTCTCTCTCTCTCTAGCTGTCTATCTATCTATCTCTATATCTCTCTCTTCTCCCTCTCCTCTCTCTCTCTTTCTCTCTCTCATCTCTCTCTCTTCTCTCTCTCTTCTCTCTCTCTCTCTCTCTCTCTCTCTCTCTCTCTCTTCTCTCCTCTCTCTCCGTCTCTCTCTCTCTCTCTCTCTCTCTCAAATAACAGCGTTTAAAAAGATTAATCTAAGATACAAGCTATAGTAGCCAGAATATGTTCATTGTTAATCACAACAAATACATTTAAGATATACGAATGAAAGTGAATAACGCCCAAATGTATAGACATATAATCTCGACATTATATTTTCTTCAGTATTACGTATTTCTGAGAAAAAAACGTGAAAGCGAAAACGTAGGTTATGTAATATCTCGCACTGTAGAATTGTTCATTTTCTTTCAATTTTATATTTCAAAGGAGTTTTGTGTTTCGTACAGGACATAGTTTATTTTAAGATATTCCCCGCTGTGCAAAATCGTACATTGATTCGGTTTTCAGTGAGCTCAACTCGTCATTTAAAAAAATACTAAGAGGCTGTCTCATTTTTAAGACAACTCTAACCTTATCAAGTATATATTCAAACTTTATCGAGGTGCTTTTGATGGTACGTGGTATTAATTATGTTTATTTATTTACTTCTTTATTTTTTTTCTGATAGATCACGATTTCATTAAATAGAATAAAAGTTTTAATGCTTTAAATTCTCAGACCTCTATACTCTAGAGACCTTGAAATTATTTTAGTTCAGGAAAGTTTCAGTCATCTATACCGAGTCAAAATTTCTCCGTTTTTTATATAAACATTTTTTCTTAAGTAAATGAAATTTGTTCCGTATAGATACTTCTCTCTTTCTGTATCTCTTTGTCTCCTTGTCTATAGCATCTACTTATTTAACCCCTTGTCTGTTTGTCTATCTACTTCTGTCTCTGTCCTCGAGAGGGAAAAGTGAGACAAAGAACAATATAAGAAAGGAAGCTGATAAAGATGTAATGAAGATAAGGAAAGAGAAAACAGACAGATAACAAAATAAGAGAATACGTTGAGTGGATAAAGATAAAGTCGAAGCAAAGGACGAGGAAGAAGAAGAAAACGTAGAAGAAGAAGAAGAAGAAACAGATTAGAATATGGGGAGAATAGTAAAGGTTCATGGCACAAACGAGAAAATAAAGAAAGAAAGAAAGAGAAAACATGAGAAAAGAAAGAAAGGGAAAAAAACAAGAAAATTTGAGAAAAAAGGTGAAGAAAAAAAAGAAAAGAAAGAAAGAGAAAAAAGAAGAAAAGAAAAGGAAAAAAAATACGTGGACAAGGAACCTATCTGGTGCAAGGCTAAACCTATGTAATGACCCTACGATCCTCTTAACTCTGGCTTGCCTCTTCTCTCTCTCTCTTCTCGCTCTCTCTCTCTCTCTCTCTCTCTCTCTCTCTCTCTCTCTCTCCTCTCTGCTCTCTCTCTCTCTCTCTCTCTCCCTCTATATCTCTCTAAGAAGTCATTGGGGAAGTGTAGGAGACTCGCCCCCCGCCCCCCCTCTCCCCCCTCCGCCCCCCTCGCCTCCCCCCCCGCCCCTCCCGCCCTCGCCCCCCCTCCCGCCCCCTCCCCCCTCGCCCCTCCCCCCGCCTCCTGCCCCCCTCCCCCCCCTCGCCCCCCCCTCGCCCCCGCCCCCCCCTCGCCGCCCCTCGCCCGCCCCTTCCCAATAGGCCGCTGCTGTGGCGAACGAGCTCTAATCCTGCGGTCGGCCCGGAGCTCACACACGCCCCCTGAGGATACTCCCGGGATCCTGGCGAGGTTATCCTTACCGGCGCGTTATCCCGAGGGTCACCTGAGACGCGAACTCGAGGAGAGAGTAAGCTGATTAACACAGAGGCCGGACCTATTGACTTCTCCGGGACCTCTCTGGGGGCGCGTCTCCACGAGGTCTTCGCTCGCCTGGGTCGCCTTGCCGCTAGTTGTCTCTTGGCCGGGGTTGGGGCTCGCTCTCGCTGGCTCTGTCTGTCGGCCTGTTGGTCTGTGTCTGCCTCTGGCTTTTGGCAGTGTCTCTTTGATTGTCTCTGTCTCTGTCTCTCTTTCGATTTCGCTTTCTTGTTGTTTTGCTCTTTCTCTTGCTTTCTCTGTCTCTTTCTCTTTCTCCTTCTCCGCCTCTCTCTCTATCTATCTATCTATCTATCTATCTCCCTCTCCCTCTCCTCTCCCTCTCCTCTCCTCTCCTCTCCCTCTCTCTCCTCTCTCTCTCTCTCTCGCTCTCTCTCTCTCTCCCCCACCTCTCTCTCTCTCTCTCCTCTCTCTCTCTCTCTCTCTCTCTCTCTCTCTCTTCTCTCTCTCTCTCTCTCTCTCTTCTCTCTCTCTCTCTCCTCTCCTCTCTCTCTCTCTCTCTCTCTCTCTCCCCTCCCTCTCCCTCTCCCTCTCCCTCTCTCTCTCCCTCTCCCTCCCCTCTCCCTCCCTCTCTTCTCCCTCTCCTTCTCTTCTCCTTCTCCCTTCTCCTTCTTCTCCTCTACTTCTCCCTCTCCTTCTCCTTCTCCTTCTCCTTCTCCCTCTCCCTCTCCCCTCTCTTCTCCCTCTCCTCTCCTCTCCTTCTCCTTCTCCTTCTCCTTCTCCTCTCCCTCTCTCTACTTCTCCCTCTCCTTCTCCTCCCTTCTCCTTCTCCTTCTCCTTCTCCCTCTCCCTCTCCCTCTACTTCTCCCTCTCCTTCTCCCTCTCCTTCTCCTTCTCCTTCTCCTTCTCCCTCTCCCTCTAGCCGCCTCTCTCGTAGACGGTACCAAAAATTCTTTTATTTCTCTTGTTCTAAAAAGATGAAAGGGTGGGATATACATATATTTTTTTATTCTTCCTAGGGTGATATTTTCCTCTTCTTCCCTTATCTTATTTGCATTTTCAATCGACTGGTTTATCGAAGGAGAAGCAGGTCATCCGAAAGCAATGAATAACAAAATTTATTCCTTGAACCGACCTTTCCGTTTCGCCCGTCGGTATCTAACGTTTTCTTTTTGTCTCCCTTATTTTCTTTCATTTGATTCCTGCCTTCAATCAGTCAGTCTTAATAGGAAATGAATTATATATGTATAAAGTTAACAATTTTCTTCTTTCTTCCTTTGTTCTTTTTTATTTGTATTTTTATTTTTCCTTTCTCTTTTCTTATTCTTCTTTCTTTCTTTTATTTTTTATTTTTATTTTCTTCTCCTTCATCTTTCTTCTTTGTTTCTTCTTCTCCTTCTCCTTCTTTTCCTCCTCCTTCTTCTTCTCCTTCTCCTTCTCCTACTCCTTCTTCTCCTTCTTTTTCTTCTTCTTTTCTTTCTCTTTTCTTCTTCTTTTTCTTTCTTTCTCTTCTTCTTCTTCTTCTTCTTCTTTTCTTTCTTCTCTTCTTCTTTCTTTCTTTCTTCTCCTTCTTCTCCTCTTCTCCTTCTTCTTCCTTCTCCTTCTTCTCCTTCTTCTTCTTCTCCTTCTTCTCTCTCCTTCTCCTTCTTCTCCTTCTTCTTTTTCCTTTCTTCTCCTTCTCTTTCTCCTTCTTCTTCTTCCACGTTTCCGTCATCACCGAGAAGCTGCACACATTTCCTTTCAACCAAAGGCTTCGTTCATCCGAAAAAAGAAAAGAAAAAAGAAAAATTCTGGTGGTCAGTCGCCTCTGGCGGAGGTCGAATACAGCGCTTCACGGGCGTCCGAGGCGAGCGGCGGCGAAAGAATGTCCTGCAGCATTTCCTGGAGCATGTGTTGAAACTTCCTACTTGATCCTTGTTCTTGACGTTCACAAAGATCCATCGGACTATCCACATATTTTGTTGTATTGCGTTATATCATGTTTTTTTTCGTCGTGGGTTTGATTGGAGTGACGCGATGACGGAAAGGGCATGTTCGTGTGTGTACGGATGTGTGTATCTCCATGAAAGGGTTATTACCACAGGGTAATAAGTCGCCGCTTGTAATTTCTTTCACGCTCTAAATACCGCCTCCCCCCCCCTCCCCCCGCCCGTTAAATAACACGCCACATAAACTTCAGAATAAGTAATTTTGAAAACAGGATTACAACGCAGACACGAAAGAATATTACAGCCGAAGAAAAAGAGTGAAAAGGTTCTAAGTTTCTTTAACGTGGACGATAAGAAGAGACAAACATTCTCATATTAATTTATAACAATACATGTCCTATAAAAGAAAGGATTTATACTTGTTCTCTGACACACGTGATTTAGCGAAGGACGTCACAGTTCTTTTCTGTCGATCTTAAAGCTAATCAAATAAAATACAAAAGGCCCTTATGAATTTTACATAGCATGAGTATACAATTTTATCTAGCGTGTTGACTAGAATAGTCGCATGGCAGCTGTCTCAAGTTAAACTGACTGTCA
>NW_020869355.1:12500-15000 GCF_003789085.1 Penaeus vannamei | reverse complement strand
TCCCCGTGAGAGAAGTGCCCCCTTCCCGTAATCCCTGGCACTCGTGTGTGTCCGCGAACATTCCTGGTAAGACGCTGAGGTTAAAATGATGTTCGCGCGTTTACATTGGTGTCATCATCCCAGCAACACGCTCCTTTAGATAGCGACGTTTGGCGGCGTCTTTGAGGACGACCTTTTCGATGGCAGATGGCAGCAGCAGCGCACGCAGGGTACTCGCCGAACTCTAGTTCATCGAAAGGGGGAAGTGAAAAAAAAACGAAATAAAAAAGGGAGAGATGGGATATGATGTTTCAAAAGCGGGAGTCAAAGCAGCTAGACCGGCTTTGTGTAATCTATCAGTACCAGTATAGGACACGTTTTTCTCTAAAACCATATTTAAAGGCATGAAATTCGAAAAAAGGGAATCATATTAATCATTACTTTTCAGTTAAGGAAAAAGTTTGATGTCCAAGCAGGAGTGGGCGAAATTGGGGATTATTTTGTGTGTGAGTCGTGTATAATTGTCGTGGACATCCATCATTCTTTTATATATTATTAATCTCTTCAAAAGTTCTATTAAGGGTGAAAAGCATATATGTTGGTACCGTTCATCTCTCTCTCTCTCTCTCTCTCTCTCTTCTCTCTCTCTCTCTACTCTTCTCTCTCTCTCTCTCTCTCTCTCTCTCTCTCTCTCTCTATCATCTCTCTCTCTCTCTCTATATATATATATATATATATATATATATAATATATATATATATATATAATATATAATATATATATTATATATATATATATATATACTTTTCTATCCTTCTCTCTCTCTCTATTCTCCCCCCCCCTCTCTCTCTCTCTCTCTCTTCTCTCTCTCTCTCTCTCTCTCTCTCTCTCTCTCTCTCTCTCTCTCTCTCTCTCCTCTCTCTCTCTCTCTCTATCTATCTATCTATCTCTTTCTCTGTCTGTTAATTTTCCTGTGTCTCTCCACCTTTTACTTTTTTAACGTCGACATGCCTTTCCTATCTTTCTCGACCCTCCCTATCATTATCTTTATTTGCCTATTCTCTCTTCCTCCCTATCTATACCTATCCATCCTTCATTTTCTTAATCTTTGTATATTTACCTTATATTCATATTTTTATTTAGATTTCTACCTTCTATGCATTTCCATATCTATCCTTTATTTTCATCTGTGTGCGTCCATCGTGTCCTTAACCTTGCCTACCCTTTATCTCCATCTTTCTATGTCCAGTACTTCTTGGTATGTCTGCCTGGCTATCTCAAGCTTCATCTTATAAATTCAAACGCATGATTGTCACAAAATATCGTAACATTTGGCAACTGGTTTGGTTTTCCTTATAGTAAATAGATGGCGCCTTTTCACGTTTTCTTTTACACTTTGAAGATCATTTTCTTCACAATGACGCCGTATTTTTTTTTTCTTTCTTTCTTTCTTTCTTTCTTTTTCATAGATTTCCGTTATTTTTTTAAGTAGGTGTATGACTTTTCTTTGTGATTTTGTTTATGATTTGATCTGTGCCACATCTCAAATTTAATGTTGCTAATTATAATAAACATCTATATCGTTATATATACCATTTTTGGTAAAACTGTTGTAGTAACATGACAAGGCCAATATTGCAATAAATCTTGCTTTATAATATCGATAATTTTACAGATTTATAATACCTAAATGCGATGTGGCATCCCTACTTTTATTGTCATTGTATCGCCATTTGTATTCTTTAATAAAATACAGCAATAAAAATGTAGGAGACGGCTCAATCAACATTTGATTTTCAAAGTGAAATAATGTTCAACAGAGAAAAAAATTGCATAAGAACAATTTGTGAATAGAAATCATCCGTAAAATAAAATAGAGTGCTAAATTGGCGCTTTGCACGTTTCCTATAGTAAGATGAGGATGTTAACAATAATAATTTACAGACTTTGTTGTGCCAATCTTTGATTCATATTCTGGATGGCTTAGTCACTAATGAGCGTCGAAGTTAGTGAATAAGATGTAAATAAAAGTTAATAGATCAATTATGTTAAATATGATATGCAGATAATGATAAATAGAGAAGTAAAATGCAATAGTAACAAATTATGATGAAATGATTGAAAGAAATCAACGAACAAAAAATTTCATCATTTAGAATAGAAATAGAAAAAGATAATTATAATACACCGATTTTCCTTCCGCTACACACGGAATGAGATAAAAGAAAAACAAACAAATTAATTATAATAATAATAATAATGATAAAAATATCTTGAAAGAGAATTACAGATTAAACCCCCCTCCCCCCCAAAAAGAAATGAAAATAAACAATAAATAAAATAATAAATATATAATATATATAATATATATATATATATATATATATATATATATATATATATATATATATATTGTGTATTGTAATTAAGTTTTTCAACTCCATAGCGTGGGTTATTTTTCCCCTCCACTGTATCTCGTCTGAATGCGATTTAAAGGCCAGCTGGGAAGGGCGATTTGACC
>NW_020869355.1:0-2500 GCF_003789085.1 Penaeus vannamei | reverse complement strand
TTACAAAACTGAAAAAAATCAACTCCTACATCGTATATTGAAAGGGCATTTCATAACACACAGTAATTTAATCTTCTTTCCCTCTTTATAAAATACCGTTAAATTCAGTAAGAAACAAGTCCCCTGTTTTTGTTTTTGTTTTTTCTTTCTTTTTAAGTGTGCTCTGCAGGTGTGGTGCGCAGGTGCGAATGGTCACTTATAGTCTAAACCCCGATGATCATTTCTATTAGAAGGGGATTAGAACCGCCATTTGTAGAATTTTTTGCGAGATTCGATCCCTTGATGTGACAAGGGTGTGAAATTTAGCGGGAAAGAGATGAGGATCATCTGATTTAGCGGAAAAAAAGAGATTATCTTCAGTTTATTGGCTTCTTTCTCTTTCTTTATTTTATTTCCCTTTCTTTCTTTTCCTCTCTCTTATATTTTCTCTTATTCTCTGTCTATCTTTCTATCTATACCTTTTCTTTCTATTTCATTAATCCCACATTCTCTATACTCTCTCTCATTCCCTCCTCNAGAGAAGAGGGAAATGGGGGAATGGTAGAGGGAAAGGGGAGGAAAAAGAGAAGAAGAAGGGAAGGGGAAGGGGGGAAGAGGGAGAAAGGGATAGAGAAGAAGAGGGGAAGGGAAGGGAAGAAGAGGAGGGGAAAGGAAATAAGAAAGGAAGGTAGAGAAAAGGAAGTGGGGGAAGGGAAGAGAGAAGAAATGGAGGAAGGAGGAAAGGGGAAGTGGGGTAGGAAAAGAAAGTGGGGAATATAGATAAGGGAGAAAAATAGGGATTTGGTGGGGAGGGGAAATGGAGGTAGGGAGAGGGGTGCAGAGAGGAAGGGGGAGGAAGTAGAAATTAAATGGAATAGATGGAACAGAGAGAATAAGGGAAAGGAAAAGGCGTAGTAGGAGAAAGGAGAAGAGGGAAAGGGAGGGGAGATAAGGGAAGAGGAGGGGGCAAGAAGGGGAGAATGGGCATTGACTGAGGGGAGCACTGTCGACCGAGCCAAGCGTGAAGCGAGGGGACGGTGCGGGTACAATGCCCGGATTGTTGAGGGGGGCGGGGAGGGGAGAGGGGAAGGGGGGGGTTGACCCTTTGAATCGAGGCGTTGAGTTGATGGCAAGTTTATGGTTGAGGGGGAGGGGGGGGAGAAGGGGAGATGAGGAATAAATCGAGCTGAAAGGAGGAAGGGAGGTAGGATAAATGTTATGGGGAGAGAGAGAGAGAGAGAGAGAGAGAGAGAGAGAGAGAGAGAGAGAGAGAGAGAGCAGAGAGAGAGAGAGAGAGAGAGAGAGAGAGGAGACAGCGAGCGAGAGCGAGAGAGAGAGAGAGAGAGACAGACAGACAGAGACAGAAATAAAGGGAACACACACACACACACACACACACACACACACACACACACACACACACACACACACACACACACACACACACACACACACACACACACACAACACACACACACACACACACACACAGCCAACCAAAGACCTGAATCGAGGGAATGTCAAAAATCTCAAATCTGCCAAGAAATGATTGAAGAAATGTTAGTGAAAGCGATTGGGAGAAAGAAATTGAGAGGAGTCGAGGCGAAACGAACAGAAGAGAAAAGGAAATTGAATCCACTTGAAGTTTAAAAGGGGAAATTGAGAGAGAGAGAGAGAGAGAGAGAGAGAGAGAGAGAGAGAGAGAGAGAGAGAGAGAGAGAGAGAGAGAGGAGAAAGAGAAGAGACAGAGGAAACAAATTATGAAAAAATGAAGAGGACAGAAAAAGAATGGAAAGGAGAAAGAAGTAAGGCGAAACCACGAAACAAAGATAAAAAAACAAAAACGAACAGGAGGAGCAAGACATAATGATGATGACAAAGACAGCCAATGGAGACATGACGAAAACATGCCTTGTGTTTAGCGCAAGTGCTCGAGTGGGCCATCTGTGTGTGCATGTGTGTGTCTGTGTGTGTGTGTGTGAACGTGCGTGTCCGTATTCATGTGGGTGTCCGTTTCTGCGCGCCGGTGTATCTGTGCGTGTGTGTTTGTTCCTGTGTGCGGGTGTGTGTCTATTTTTTGTGTGCGGATGTGTGTAGATGTCTCTGTTTGTGTGTGCGTGTGTGTATGTGTCTGTCTGTTTGTGCGAATGTGTGTGTTCATTTGTTTGTTTGTTTTGTATTTCTGCATTGAAGTGTGTTACTGTCATCAAATGTGTACTTACTGGTTTCCTGACTGTGTATTGCGGAAGTACCTAGGTGTACACTTGCACAAACGTACGAGAATATCCTTTCATTTATTTGCGTACACATATTTCATTACACATGCATGTCTGCCTCTACTCGGGTGCGTTTAATAATGGAATATTTTGTCCATGTGCCCCCCCTCCGTCCCTCCCTCCCCCTCGTCCTCCTCCCCCCTCTTCCCCTCGTCCTCCTCCCCCCTCGCCCCCCCTGCGCCCCCGCTCGCCCATATGCATAGTGATGAAGCGGCAGAAGCATCGTATTTGTTGTAATCTGAAAC
>NW_020869354.1:237357-252986 GCF_003789085.1 Penaeus vannamei | reverse complement strand
AGATAACACGCAGGGAGGTGAATGGAGGGAAAGAGAGGGAGGAGTAGAGTAAGGAGTGAAAGAGGGAGGAGAAGAAAGGAGGGAAAGGAAGGAGGAGATGAATGGGGAGAAAGGGAGGGATAAGGAGGAGGAGGAGATGGATGAAGAAGGAAAGAGGAAGAGGTGAATGAAGGAGGAGAAGAGAAAAAAAGAAAAGACGCTTAATGAAGGAAGGAAAGGGGGACAACATAAAAGAAAAAAAAAGATAATGGAACTAAATAACGAGGAAAAGCGAAGGAGCGATGCGAAGAGGATATGGAAGAGGGAAATGAGAAAGAGAAGATAAAAGAAAGTGGGAAGGATAGATGGCGAAACGTTCCAATAAAAGAGGATAAAGAGAATACGAAGGAATTGGATAATTAAACTAGACAGAAGGATTGTGAAAGGGGGAAGAGAGATTAAAGGAGAGAGAGAGAGAGAGAGAGAGAGAGAGAGAGGAGAGAGAGAGAAGAGAGAGAGAGAGGAGAGAGAGAGAGAGAGAGAGAGAGAGAGAGAGAGGAGAGAGACAGAGAGAGACGAGAGAGAGACAGAGAGATAGAGACAGACAGACAGACAGAGATAGACAGAGACAGAGAGGGGGAAAGAGAGAAGAAACCAGAGATTTAAATGCCAATAAAGCTATTCTAATCACTGCAGTGATGATAATTCCTTGATATAATTTTACAACTCTCATTGTGACTGGGATGAATAACGACAGAGACGATAACAACGTATAATTCGAATGCTCTCAAACGACCAGCGAATTTTATCGTCGTGGCAGAGATAATGATAGTGGAATTTAATGATACTGTAGAGGCGAAATAGCCCTTCGCGGGACAAAGGTATACAGGGTGACCTCTCTCTTAACCGGTCACGTTTCTGTGACATATGCATCCGCTTCAGGATAAGGTAGGGTGGGGGGAGGGGTGAAATGAGGGAAGTATTTACGAATAGTAAAACATGTAAGTATGTTCGCGCACACACGCACGTTCGAACGCTCAACACAATACACCATAGCCCTCCGACACGACACACATATGCACACACACACAACACATTGCACACACACACACCACACACACCAAACATACACATCATGCCACACACACACACGCACCGCACTCACGCACGCACCTACGCACCCCAGCACGCACGCACCTCACGACACAGCACACACACACCACTACACACACACACACACACACACACACACACACTGCCACACACACACACGACACACACAGACACACACATCCTTAGCCCACCTCAACACACATACACGCACACGCACACATCCTTTGCACCCCCCCCCCTCGTGCACACCTTGCAATTACGGAGCAACCCCGCTGAATGGTGAGCGAGGGCACGCACGCGGTTAATAGCATGGGATTAGACTTTAATTTTGCCAATTCAACCTTTATTGTTTTGACCAGGTTTGTTTGGTGTTTGTAATTAATTGCTTCGTCTATTTTCTTTTTTTCGTTGTCGCTTTTTTTTCCTTCTTTTTTCTTTTCTTGTTCGTGGTAAGACGATATGAATGCGATTATCCGGGTTTTGCGATTGTTGGGAGGGGGGTGGGGGATGGTAGTTATGTCTGAGACGAAAATAAAATTGGAAGACAAAGATGAAAGAAAATGAAAGATTGAGATGAAAAGGGGAATATAGGAAACAGAATTGGTTATCTGAGGTGAGGTTGGGATTCGAATATATCAGATATTCAAAAAGGAGAGAAAAAGAAGGTATTCCTTTTTACAAAAAAATGTCGGTAAAATAGGTAAATACAAAACATAAAACAAATAGACCTTTTGGAATTGTATATAGCACTTTATTTTTGCCCTCCTCCCTATTCTTTCTCTCATCCTCTCTATCTATCTATCTCCCTCCCTCCCTCCCTTCCTTTCTCTCTTTCTCTCTCCTTCCTCCCCTCCCCCCTCTCCCTCCCTTCCTTTCTCTCTTTCCTCTCTCCTTCCTCCCCTCCCCCCTCTTCCTTTCCTTCCTCTCTTTCTCTCCCCTCTCTTCCCCTCTCTCTCCCACAATCTCTCCTTCTCTCCCTACCCCTGCCTGCCCTCCCCTCCCTCCCCTCCCCCCTTATACATCATCACCTTCCGCCTAAAGTCATGAGAGAAAATTATGTGATGATATCTTTCCCAACTTCCCCCTCCCCCCCCCCTTCCAAAAAAAAATGACGGAGGGGGCAGGGAAGGAGATAGACGGGGAGGGGGGAGGGAGGAGGGGGAGGACAGAGGAGGGGAGATGGTGGTAAGGGAAGAGGGAGGAAGGGGAGGGGGGGGAGGGTAGGGTGATTCGCCTGCAGAAATGACGCTTGAAGATTGTTTTATATCTGAGGTCCCTTGATTGCGCCATGATGTCAGCTCGTAGTGTCAGCTCGGCCTGACAGCGGGGGAAATTATGTGGTAATTGTGACTGCCGCATTTAGTGTCGTGATTTTCCTCCGATTTTGCGTGTTATCTGCTCTCTTTTTTTTTTACATTGTTGTTCTTCCTTTCTTTCTCTGATTCTCTTTTCTTTCTGTATGACTCTTTCTCTCTTTCTCTGATTATTACTCTCTCTCTCTCTACATATATTTATCTCTCTCATCTTCTCTCTCTCCTC
This sequence comes from Penaeus vannamei, assembly GCF_003789085.1. Taxonomy (NCBI): domain Eukaryota; kingdom Metazoa; phylum Arthropoda; class Malacostraca; order Decapoda; family Penaeidae; genus Penaeus; species Penaeus vannamei. Next base: position 250,355 of record NW_020869354.1, on the reverse strand, counting down.
CTCTCTCTCACTCACTCACTCACTCTCTCTCTCTCTCTCTCTCTCTCTCCTCTCTCTCTCTCTCTCTCTCTCTCTCTCTCTCTCTCTCTCTCTCTCTCTCTCTCTCTCTCTCTCTCAAGACATTTTAAAGAATCGCGATACAAATGTTAATTCATGATTTTATTAATCTGATTGAGAAAATAGCCATTGATAATAGCGACGATTACCAAGAATAAAACGTCATTATGTTATCTGACAGATGGAGATATTGAAAAGAAATATTGCAATCCCAGCGATGAAATTAGAGAGAGTATATATTAGTTACGAGAAAATAAAGTAGCATTATGTCTCATTTTTTGTTATCCTCACTGTGTTTTGTGTATGTGCGTGTGTTTGTCTGTGTGTAAACGTTCGTTCGTTTGCATGTGTACACAAATTCACATATACATCCCGTGTGTGCTTGTGTGCTTATGAACACAAGCACACACGCTCTACACACACGCTTATGCATGTGTGTAGAGCGACAGAAGCAAGCAAACCGAGGGGGTAAACTGCCTGAGGCCGAGAGCAGGAATTGGAGAGGAAACGCAGACTGACTGGAGAAAGCAGCTGAGGAGGTGGGTTTGGGGGGCAGAAACGGGTGGGTCAGTGCCTGCTGCTGGGGACGCAAGTGGGAGGGGCTTCTCTCGTAGGGAAGTGGTATGTAAATAGGAGGATGTTCTAGAATTGCAATTTTTAATTTTTTTTTCGATTGTACGTTTTCGTCATCGTCATCGTCACCACCACCACCACCATCATCATCATCATCATCATCATCATATCATCATCATCATCATATCATCATCATCATCATCATCATCACCATCATCTATCATTATCACCACCACCACCACCACCACCACCACCACATCATCATCATCATCCTCACACACCGTCATCATCATCACATCATCTTGCCATCATTTCTATTTAAACCATTACCCTTATCAAAATGATTTAGATTATCACGAGATTAGCTCCGAGCTTAAAGGCAAAATGCAGAAACGAGGCGGGCCCGGCGTGTAATGAGGGCGTGCATGAGGAAACACGGAGGCGGGCGGGAGACCTCGCTCGGGCTTCCTCATGAAGTTATCTTGGTAAAAATCCTGAAGCAACTTTCATTCCGCTTTTTTTTTTTTTTTTTTTTTTTTACTCGGTCGTTTTCTCTTTTCTTTTTCTTTTCTTTTTTTTTTGTTACTGCTTTTTTCGTACTATATATTTTAGTTACTTGGTTTTTTTCTCTTTTTTTTTTTAGTTTTTCTTCTTCTTTCTCTTCTCTCTTTCTTCTCTTTTCTTCTCTCTTTTCTCCGTCTTTCACTTCTCTTTTCTTTTTTCTCTCTCTCTTCTCTCTCTCTCTCTCTCTCTCTCTCTCTCTCTCTCTCTCTCTCTCTCTCTCTCTCTCTCTCTCTCTCTCTCTTCTCTCGTTCCTTCCTTCCTTTCCTTTCCTTCCTTCCTTCCTTCCTTCCTTCCCTTCCCTTCCTTCCCTTCCTTCCTTCCTCCCTTCCTCCCTCCCTTCCTCCCTCCCTCCCCCCCCCCTCTCCCCCCTCTCCCTTCTCCCTCGAGTCTCCGTATATAAAAAAAAAAATGTTACGAAAAATCTGCCACGTTTGACTTTCTGACAAGATTTTTTCTTTTCTTTCTTTCGTTTTTCTTTTCCCTTTTTTCTCTTTTATTTTAGCTATCCTTTTTGGTTCTGCTTAGAGGGGGGAGGGGGGAGGGGGGGAGGGAGTAGATCAACACGCCAGCGAGGGAGATTTTTTTTCCTTTTCTTCTTTTCCCAACGTTCTTTGAGGGAGAATGATTACACGAGTCGACAAGTTGATAGAAGGAAGAGGAGGAGGAGGATTGAGCGGTGAGAAAGAGGAGTAGACGGGGGTTGAGAGAACGAGATCGAGGAGAGGGAGAGGGAGAGAGAGGGAGGGAAGAAGAGAGGGAGAGGGGGAGAGGGAGGGAGAAAGAGAGAGAGGGAGGGAGATAGAGAGAGAGGGAGACAGGGAGGGAAAGGAGAGAGAGGAGGGAGAGAGAGAGAGAGATAGTGGGGGGGAAGAGAGGCACAGAGAGAGAGAGCAGAGAGAGATGGAGGGCGAAAGAGAAAGAGAAGGAGAGAGAGAGAGAAAGAAAAAAGCAGAATGATTCTCCAAAACGCGCAGTCGATCCGGCCTCAGTCCGGCCCAAGCGTTGCCATTAGCACAATCGTATATTTGAGCAAATCGTATATCTGATCAAGATATACGAGACATTGACAGAAAAAAAACTATCTACAAGAACATCGTATTTTTTCAGCTAGCAATGATAACAAAGCATTGTTTAATAGAACATCTTATAGACCAATTTTGTAGCAAAGAATTATTATTAAAGAAAATGCAAGAACATCACATGGTGATTTTTTTCAGCGAAATTACATAATGCTTAGTGTTTTTGTGAGTAATGATTATAAAACACTGTTTACGAGAACATCATAGAGTATTTTTTTTTTTTTTTTTTTTGTGAGAGAGATGATTATTTACAAGAACATTTTATGGCGTTTCGTGCGTTTTTTTTTTTTTTTTTTTTTTTTTTTTTTTTTTTGAGTAATAATTATAAAACATTTGCATCATTAGTTTTTAGTGTTTCTTTCAGCGAGCAATGAATATTTCAGAAATATGACCCGAATATATAGTTTTTCCTATGACTAGAAAGAGCAGTGGCAATATATAATTTTTCCGAGCAATGAATTATGAATATATAGATTCAGCGAGCAGTGAATATTTCTAAGAACAAAGATAATATATACCTTTTTCAGCGAGCATGAATATTTCAAAGAATAATGACCGAAATATATATTTTTTTTTTTCATTTTGAATATTTCGTAAGGAGAAAAACAGAATATATAGTTTTTTTTTCCTTTAGCGAGCAATGAATATTTCTAAGAACATGACAAAATATATAATTTTCTTCAGCGAGTAATGAATATTTCAAAGAATATGACCGAATATATAGTTTTTTTTTCACGCGAGCAGTGAAATTTCTAAGAAACATGACAAAATAAAATAAAATTCAGCGAGCAATGAATATTTCTAAGAACATGACAAAATATATAATTTTTTTTTCAGCGAGTAATGAATATTTCTAAGAATATGACCGATTATATAGTTTTTTTTTCGGCGATCAGTGAATATTTCTAAGAACATGACAAAATAAAAAAAAAAAATCAGCGAGCACAATGAATAATTTTCTAAGAATATGACCGAATATATATAGTCTTTTTTCGGCGATCAGTAATTGCGACGGGCCGCCCGCTGCCCCCGCCTCGCCCGCCGTCGCGCCGGTCGGCTGGGAGCTAGCCAGGCGTGGATGCCCCCCCCCCCTCCCCCTTTCCCCGCACGTGGCGCTTCCGCTCTACCACGTGCAGACAATAGCCCCCGCTTCCCCTCTTCCTCCCCTCCCCCTCCCCCTCCCCTACGCCCGGCCTGTCCTTTAACTCCGTACCCCCCTCTGGTTCCCTGTCCCGGATCCCCTGCCCCTCTCCGGCTCATCCTCCCCGCTCTTTCCTTCTCTCGGGCGGCCCTCTGCCCTCGCTCCGTGCCCTCTCTTCCCCTCTGTTCCCCTTTCCCCTCTCCCCCGTATTCTTCCCTTGCCTTTATCCCTCCACCCCACCCCCTGCCTTTCTCCCCCCTCCCCCCACCCTTTTGCCCCTCGGACCCCTGCCATCTCTACCCCCCAACCCCTGGCCACCCTACCCCCTACCCCCTGCACCCTACCCCCCCAACCCCCCCTCCCGCTCTCCATGGTCACCCTTCCCCACCCCCCCCTTCCCCCTGCCCCTGCCCTTGCCCCCCATGGTCTCCCTATCCCCCTCCCTTGCCCTCTCTGCTGCCCATCTGCCGCTGGTGATTATTCAAGCCCTCGACACCGACACCAGCTGCGTCTTCTGCTGGAGGGAGGGAGGGGGTGGGGAGGGGGAGGGGGAGGGGAAGGATTAGGTGCTGGTGCATTATCAGTTGCTTCTTGTGCTTGAGAAGCGTTAAGGGTGGGGGCGGGGCGTTGGGGGGAGGGAGGGGAGGGTAGAGGAGTGGAGGGGCGGGGCGTTGGGGGGAAGGGGAGGGAGGGAGGGAGGGGAGGCGAGGCGATTAGTTGGAAAAAGGATATGTTTTGATGAGGTGTGTTTCGGCTCCGCGCTGCTCTGTGACGGCTCTATCTTGGAAGATCCGCCTTCGCTGCTTTCTTTAATTGGCCCGCGGGTCTGTCTGTCTTTGTTCTTCCCCTCCCCTTTTCCCCTCTTCTCTCTCTCCTCTTCTTTCCCTTTCTTCTCCCCCCCCCCCCCCTCTCTCTCTCTCTTCTCTCTCTCTCTCTCTCTCTCTCTCTCTCTCTCTCTCTCTCCTCCTCTCTCTCTCTCTCTCTCTCTCTCTCTCTCTCTCTCTCTCTCTCCTCTATCCTCTCTCTCTCTCTCCTTTCCCTCTCCCCCTCTACCTCCACCTACCTATTTACCCTTTCTCTCCGTCTCTCCTCTCCTTTTCCCCTTTCCCTCTCACCCCCCCTCTCCTCCGTCTCCCTTCCTCCCCGTCTCTCTCTGTCTCTCCTTCCCCTTCTCCCTATCCTTGCCCTCCAGCTATCCATCTCCCCTCCTCCCCCTTTCCCTCTCTTTCTCCCTTCACCTATCTCCGTCTCTTTTCCTCTCCTACCTCACCTATCCATCTCCCTTCCTCCCCCTCTCCTCATACTTACACTCCCCCTTTCCCTCCCTCTTTCTTCCTTCTCTCCCCCTCTTTCCTCTCCTACCTCTCTCCTCTCTTCATCTCTCCTCCACCAACCTCTCTCTCTGTCCCTTCACCTATTCCCCCTCTCCTTTTCCCCTCCTACCTCTCCCTATCTTTGCCCTCCCCCTTTCCCTTCTCTCTCCTTCAACTATCCCCCTCTCCTTTCCTCTCCTCACCCATCCATCCCTCTTCATCCCCGTCTCCTTATCCTTATCCTCCCCCCCTTTCCCTCTCTCTCTTTCTCCCTTCACCTATTCCCCCTCTTCCTACCCTTGCCCTCCCCCTCCCCCTCCTCTCCCTCCCTTCACCTATCCCCCTCTTCCTCCCTACCTCTCTCCCTATCCATCTCCCTTCCTCCCCCTTTCCCTTCACCTATCCCCCTCTCCTTTCCTCTCCTACCGCTCTCCCTATCCCTCTCCCTCTCCTCCCTCTCACCCGGCCAGAGCGATGTTCCCACACACCTCAAGATCTTATTTACGTCTCCATCTGCCTTGGCCCCGAGATGACAGCTGTGGCAGGTGTCTTCCAAGGAAAGTTATGGTCGTGGGTGGCAGGTCGTTCGCGAGACATGACTGATGGATGGCGGCAGTGTGTTTGTGCATTCTCGCCCTTCTGTCAGCTCCTCCTTCGGCGTTGTGTGTGTGTTTGTTTGTTTTTGTTTGTAGGCCTGTCTTTTGGGTGTATGTGTGGTGGGTGTTGTTTTTGTTTTGTGTTGTTTTGGTGGGTAATGGTGTAGGTTTTGGGTTTTTTTCGTAGTAGCTGCGTGGGCGTGGGAAATGAGTGTGTAGTTTGAGATTCGTATGTGTTTAGTTTTTTTCTTTGGGGTTTGGTGTTCTATTTGTCTTTGCCTTGTCTTATCTGATGTTTTTTTCATTCTCTCTCCTTTCTTCCTTTTGGTTTCTCTTTTTGTCTTTTTACATTTTTCTTTTTTCTCCTTTCTTTTATTTTTCCCATTCGCCGTCTTTTTTCCTGTTTTTCCTTTTCTCTCCCTTTCTTTTCTTTTCATATCCCCTTTTTTTCTCCTTTATTGTCCTCCTTCTTCTCTCCCTTTTGTTTCGTGCATACATTCTGTACGTGACCTTGTCGACCTGACCCCTTCACGCACCTTTAACCAAGGCCAAACAAGGTCAAACCGCACTCAGAAATAACAATAGGGTTGTGTGTGTGTGTTTGTCTATTTGTGTGTGTGTGTTTGTCTATGTGTGTGTGTGTGTGTGTTGTGTGGTGTGTGTGTGTGTGTGTGTGTGTGTGTGTGTGTGTGTGTGTGTGTGTGTGTGTGTGTGTGTATGTGTGTGTTGAGAGAGAGGGAGAGAAAGAAAGAGAAAGTGAGAGTGAAAGAGAGAGAGAGAAGAGAGTGAAAGAGAGGGAGGAGAGAGAGTGTGAAAGAGAGGGCGGAGAGAAGAGTGAAAGAGAGGAAGAGAGAGAGTGAAAGAGAGTGAAAGAAAGAGAGACGAGAGAGAGAGAGAGAGAGAGAGAGAGAGAGAGAGAGAGAGAGAGAGAGAGAGAGAGAGAGAGAGAGAGAGAGAGAGAAGAGAAGAGAGCAGAGTCAGAGGGAACGACAAAACAAACAAACAAACAAACAGAGGCAAATAGCAGAGACAACAGCCCGGCTTCCGAGTTAACCGTTGGCGCGAAATACAAGACTCCAACATCCGGGTCCCGTAGGCCTGTCCCGTTGTCCGAAACCTTTGAACGTAATTACATATTTCTGGTCAGCAGCTCTCTGTGGCCTCAACGTGTAGCGCATATTTTATTTAAACATCAAAGTTGAAAATCTGAGCATTATTAAATTTGCATATGTTGTTAGAGGGCGAACGAAAAAAAAAGGAGGTCTCGTTTATTTTTTAGAATGTTTCGTCCTTCCGGTATTTGTTCGTGGATGTGACAGTAATGTGTTGGTGCGGAATATATGGGTGCGCAACTCAACGCGATAATATTCAGAGACATTGGTGCATTTATACATAAATGCGCGCGCATATGACCCCCCCCGCCCCCGTTACACACATAGACACACGTACACATACACACTGGCACACACGCACACACACGCTCACTCAATCACTCACTCATATACACGCACACGTACTGTACATGCACACGCATACACGCACACACGCACACACACACACACATACGTTACGTATAAAAACACACTTCCTCAGTGCCAATCACTCATTCATTTGAAAGAAAAATGTTGCCTAAGACATGACAAAGTATAAACAACAATGTTTACATAACAATTGTTCCGCTTTTTATAAGATGTTTTGAGACTTTGAAGTGTTTAGTTTTCCCGTCTCCTTGCCCATCTCTCCTCTTCCCGTTTTCTATGCCCGTTTTCTGTGGAAATTGGCAGCTACAAATTTTAGTCATTAATTCTATTTTTAGATTTAAGGATTCCTCGTTTCCTCCGTTCGTCGCCTTTTGGAAAACGAATCAGAGAAAATAGAAGGAAATAAGAAAATGATATGTGGCTCAGTTCGGAATCCTACGGAGCAGGAGATTCGCGCAGACATCAGTGTTAAACCCTGTTATAGCTCGAGTCGAATGGGATTGGATTAAGATTAGAAATTCATTTATGCCAAAAAATGATAATGTTTGGTTTACCTATTTTTAAGCAGTTCAGGTCCCAGGGGAGAGGGTGGGAGGGGATGGTGGAAGAATGGCGGAGGGAAGGAGGGATGAAGAGAAGAGAGCAAGAGAAAGGGAGAGGCAGAGAACGAGAGAAAAGCAAGAGAAAGGGAGAGGAAGAGAACGAGAGAAGAGCAAGAACGAGAGAGAGGAAAGTATATCAAATTATCATTGGTAATATATGATTAAATTACTGAGATGATTAGAAAAAAATATCTTGCCATATCTTACTTATTCACCTACTTACTCATTGACTTACACATATACTTACTCATTTACTTACACATATACTTATTTACTTACACATATACTTATTTACTTACACATATACTTATTTACTTACACATATACTTATTTACTTACACACATACTTATTTACTTACACATATACTTACTTATTTACTTACACATATACTTACTTATTTACTTACACATATACTTACTCATTTACTCACACATATACTACTCATTTACTACACCATTTACTTACACATATACTTACTCATTTTCTTACACATACTTATTTACTTACGCACATACTCATGTGTACTTTCATTTACTTACTCATTTATTACACATATACTTATTTACTTACTCATATCTTAACATATACTTTCTCATTTACTTACGTGGCCATTCCATTAATCCACAAGTATCGCCTCGCTCCGGTGGGAAATCCAAACCGCTGACCACACTACCCGGCCTCGTCTTTGAAGGTCGTCGGTCTCATTTGTTTACATCCGATTCTCGACCGTATTGCTGGGCACTGTGTTGACTTGGGAGATTGCCGGCGGAGGCTGGCGGAAGGGAGGGGACGGAGAGAGAGGGGAGAGGGGAGGGTGGCTAAGGGAAGAGGGAGAGGCTGATAGAGAGGAGATGATGGAGAGAGAGGGGGGGGAGGGGAGATTGGTAGAGGAGCGGGGAAGGAGGGGGAGAGGGGAGAGAGAGGAAAAAGGAAGAGGAGAAAGGAGGGAGGGGAAGAGGACGAGGGGAGAATAGAGTGGAGAGTGGAAAGGAGAGACGAGGAAGAGACAGGCAGAAGGGGAGAGAGAGGAAAGTGAAGAGGGGAGAGGGGAGAGGGAGGAGGGAAAGAGGACGAGGATGAGGGAGAGGGGAGTGGGGAGTGGAGCGGGGAAAGGAGAGGCGGGGAAAGAGACAGGCAGAGGGGAGAGAGAGAGGAAAGGGAAGAGGAGAAGGGGAGAGGGAAAAGAGGACGAGGGGAGAGGGGAGCAGGGAGAGGGAGGGGAAATAACTAATGATGCGGCTATGTTGGAACTGGACGAGGATGCGGCGCCGCTATGTAAATGTTGATTCTATGTGTTTATGTGGCCTGCACCTTGATGGAGGAGAAAGGGGTGGTGGGGGAGAGGGAGAAGGAGAAGAGGGGAAAGGAGGGAGACCGCATTAAAGAGGGACGAAGAGGAAGTGTTGATTTTATTTATTTATCATTATTATTATTATATTATTATTATTATTATTATTATTATTATTATATATTTTTTTATTTTTTTTTTTGTAAAGAGGGGGAAGTTTGGATAAATATGATTATGTCTTATATAAGAGAGATTATTGAATAGATAAGTCCAATTAATTGAGGAAGTGATAATGATTCCAGTTTCCGCCGTCATTATAAACAGAGAATTAATGATAATAAGGGTTCCGGGGACGTAAAATGTGAATAAATACAAAATTAAAGATATCAGAATTGAGGAAAACTGTGTGGAAAGAGAGAGAGAGAAGAAAAAAAAGAAAGAAAGAAAGAGACAGACAGACAAACCGACAGACAGAATTCACGTTGTTGAAATGCGAACATGGTATAGATAAACAGCAGATAGCGAATGAACATCTGAATACCCCCCAAAAAAAAGAAAAAAAAGAAAAAAAAGTGCACAGTAATTATTCAAAAAATGAAAAAAAAAGACAGCTTCAGCTTTTATGAACAGCACACAACAAATTAAAAAGACACCTGATTAAGAAAGCAAAAATTAAGCCCACACAGCGCCGAAAGAGACCATCCCCTCTAACCCCCCCCCCCCACCCAAAAAAAAAAAGAAGAAAAGTAAAGAGAAAGAGAGAGAGAGGAAAAAAGTGACTACAGAAATAATTCAAAAGTGTAAAGAACAGCCTAAATACCTCAGGACGGCCGCGTAAGGAATACTTAAGTACATTGCGTTAGAACCAAATATTCTCCCCCTCGTTTGTCCTTCATCTTCATGCTCTCCCCTCGGCCCTCCCTCGTATTTCCTTCTCTCTGCTTTCTCTTCTCTTCCACTCTTTCTCTTTCTCCCTCCTCTCTTTCCCCTCTTTTCCCTCTCTCTCCTCTCTCTCTCATCTCTCTCTCTCTCTTCTCTCTTCTCTCTCTTCTCTCTCTCTCTCTCTCTCTTCTCTCTTCTCTCTCTCTCCTCTCTCTCTCTCTCTCTCTCTCTCTCCTTTCTCTCCTCTCTCTCTCTCTCTCTCTCTTCTCCTCCCTCTCTACTCTCTCCTCCATATCTCTCTCTCTTTCTTTCCCTTCCCTCTCTCTTAGCCCCCCCCCCCCCCCTTCCCGCAAGCACAAACACAGGTCGGAGGGTCGGGAAGAGGGGACTGAGATACACCCGCAAAGTTTCCCCTCGCTCGCCTCTCCCCGTCTGAGGTGCTGAAAAAAGGGGGGAGAGGGATGGGGAGGGAAATCTGTTTTCTTGTCATTCCTTTTTGCGCGTGATGTGTCTTTGTTTTTGTTGATGTTTTATGTTTATTGATAGTGTTGTTGTTTTCTTGTTGTCACTGTTATTGTACTTGAGAATTGTGATGATTAGGATGACGCTAGTTAAGGTGATGATGATGATGATAATGAAAATGTTTATTGCTGATCTTGTCTTGTTGGGATTGTTGTGATCATCGTAAATCATTATGTTTTTATGGCTGTTATCATTGTTTTTTTATTAATGTCTTTACTAGCTGTAAGTATTTTGTTTTTCAAACTAAATATTTCTCCTCTACTCCCTCTCCTCTGCTCTTTCCTCTTTGCGTTTCCCTCTCACCTTTCTCTTCTGGCTTCCCTTCCTCCCCTCCTCCCCTTCCTTCTTTTCTTCTCCTTTTCCAATTGTCATATTCTCGTAACCCTCTTCCCCCCCTCTTTCTCCCCTTTCTTCTCTTCTCCTTCCCTCTCATCTTTTCCCATTTCTTCCACCTCCCCCATCCCCTCCCCATCTCCCCATCTCCCTCCCAGATGCCGCCACCGATGCTTATTATGAAAATCAAGTTTACGACAGCGCAAGACTCAAAGAAAAGGAAAAAAAAAGTTGGAATGATACTTTTGAGTTCGCTGTCGTGTCGGGGAAGCCAGTTTGTGTGGGCAGCAAATCCCCGCGTTCGTGTAAGCCGCCGTCTGCGCGCGCATTCGTGGGGCCGCCCTCTCGCTGGCGTTCTTATTAAACCGGATACTAGCAGTCTCATACCTATCCTTTGGGCGACTTTATTTGTGCCTGCATAATTCCTCTGACTGCGTTTGTGCTTGCGGGAAGGGCTTGTTCAGATCACGGCGCAGGCAACATGAGGGAGCGTTTGTTTTATCTGATGGTGTGAGGCTGTACACCCGAAGCGAAAATAAATGTTTTTGTGTATCTGTATACGGACATTCGCACCCCCCTCCTCACCCCTCCCGCGCTTCTCCTCTCCCTCCTGCCCTTTCCCCTTCCATCCTCTCTCCTCCCTTCATTTTCTCCCTCCCTCCCTCTCTCCTCCTCCTTCCTTTCTCCTGCCTCCCGTCCTCTCCTCCCACCCCTCCCTCTCTCCCTCCCCCCTCCCGTCCCTCCCTCCATTTCCCCCTTTCCCCCTCCCCCCGAGCACACCGCCGTCGTTAAGGATCGTTAATGACAATATTAATTTGAATAGAGTTTGGAGTTCATATTCACACAGGTAAAACGGGGGCCAGCTGCCGGAATTAATTGCCAGAGCATCCGGAGATTGCCGTGTGAGAGTAAAACTTTCTTTTTTATGCGAATTGTGAAAATGAGCTATTCTGCGGTCTGGTCATAATCCTCTATTGAGTCGATATTATGCGTTACCTTCGTACACACATGGACGCGCACACACACACTCACTCACTCACAGGCGCACGTGCACGCACGCATGCAGGCACACACAGACGTACCTGCATGTATCCGTGTGTGAGGTTGTATGTGTACATGCGTGCGTGTGTATGTGTGTGTGTGTGTGTGTGCATGTGCGTGTGTGTGTGTGCGTGTGTGGTGTGTGTGTTGTGTGTGTGTGTGTGTGTGTGTGTGTGTGTGTGTGTGTGTGTGTGTGTGTGTGTGTGTGTGTGTGTGATCTATTAGCTGCTAATTACCTCGTTATGTATTAATGTATATTGACTAATAATTGACACGTGAATGTTTTGTGGTCGCAGAGTGAGTGGTGCGCTCCAGCTGCCTTTGACTCCCTTGGGAAGGGTTGCAAAATTAACATTTTATAGTCTGTTTGTGTGCACGCAAACAAACACACAGACAGACAGACAGATAGGGGCAGATATCGAAACAGGCAGACGAGGAGAGTGAAAGTGAAGGTGAAGAGAGAGAGAGAGAGAGAGAGAGAGAGAGAGAGAGAGAGAGAGAGAAGAGAGAGAGAGAGAGAGAGAGAGAGAGAGAGAGAGAGAGAGAGAGAGAGAGAGAGTGTGTGTGTTGTGTGTGTGTGTGTGTGTGTGTTGAAAGAGAGAAAGAAAAGAAAGAAAGAAAGAGGGGGAAGGGAGGGAGGAAGGGAAAGAGAAAAGGGTGGATGAGTGTGAAAGTGAATGAGGAGATAAAGATAGAGAGAAATATAGAACAGAGACAGAGATAGAGAGAGAACAAAAAAAATAGAAAGATGTACAGACAGAGAGACAAACAAAGAAGAAAAGAGGAAGAGGAGACCGAGAATTGAAGGAGAAAGACAGACAGACAAAGAAGAAGATTTAAAGTGTTGCTATCGCCTGTCTTTTTTTTCACAACGACGTAAGGCATTGGCGTAAAAGAATGATATATATATATATATATATATAATAATTATAATATATATATATATATATATATATATATATATATGTATATATATATATATATATATTTTATTATTATATATATATATATATATTATATCATATATTTTTTTTTTTTTTTTTTTTTTTTTTTTTTTTTTTTTTAATGTTTGAGCTTGGTCTTACGCAACAGAGAGAAAATCAAAGAAAGAAAATGAGGAATTAAAAACTTATGGTGATATTTGAGTTTTAAAGATGGATTTGTAGATTTTTATTTTGAAAAAAGGCATTATATAAGTAAAGAAATGCATATATATAAGAAAGTGAACGATTAAAAACATTCCAAGATATCTGTTTATGAAAATTGATTTAGAAAAAAAATCTAGGATATCTGTTGAACAAAAATAGATATCTGTTTCCAAAGAGCATTATTCTCGGATATTCTGGTTTTCAAAGTAGAGAAGTAGATTTAGAAAAAAAAAAACGTAATTATATTCCACGGTACCCGACTTAATATCAGTCATGTGCATCATTATTTATGTACGGGACATTAATCTTCAGTGTTTCCAACCTTAGGAAGGTGAGAGAGAGGGAAGAGAGGGAGAAGAAGGGGGAAAAGAAGGGGA
>NW_020869354.1:229857-232357 GCF_003789085.1 Penaeus vannamei | reverse complement strand
CACTCACTGTCATGGCCGAGTGACAGGTACTTCTGTCGCTGTCTCTCTCGGGACGGTCATGCGTGGCAGGGGGGGGGGAGTAGGGTTGTTTGTGTTGGGGAGGGTGGGGGAGGGAGTAGGGTTGGAGAGGATGGGGAGAGGGAGGGAAAGGAGGGAGAATAGGGATAGGGGAGGGAAGGAAAGATGTGGGGAGGAGGGAGAGGGGAGTAGGGATAGGGGAGGAAGGGGGGAAGTTGGTGGGGAAGGGAGGATGGGGAGTACGATTTTGAGAGGGAGCAGGGTTAGGGGAAAGAGGGTAAGGAGAAGGGGTAAGAGGGGGGGAGGGATAATGAGAGAAGTATAGGGGAGAGGAGGGAGGGAAATAGTGGGGTAAGGGGTTAGTAGGGGATGAGAGAAGAGGGGGATAAAGGATAGAGAAAGAGAAGAGAAGACGTGAGAGAAACAGAGGAAAACGCGAGAACAGAGAGTTAGGAAATGAGAAAAAGTTAGGAGAGAAAAGAAGGGAGGGTTGGGGAGGGAAGAGAGAGGAGAGAGGGGGCTATATGGGGGGACTGCCAGAACCCGTGCAAGTGACAGGGTTCAGTCAGGTTCTGCCAATCTAATTTACCCTCGATTAACCCCCCCCCCCAACCTTTCCCTCTATCATTTCTTTTTTTTTCCGTTGATTCAGCGTCGACAATAATGATTAAAACTGAAGGAAAATATTCCTCAACTTCTGTGAATTATGGACCGTTCGTTTTCAATTATTATTCATTTTTATTCATGTGCATTCGTAATCTTCCATCGTCTGTGGCTCTTCCTGTCTGTCTGTCTGTGTCTGTCTGTCTGTCTGTTCCTTCTCGCTCTGCTTTCAGGCTCCCTCGCGAAATGAATAAATTAAATTGCTTTATGAATAGCGAATGAGGGTGTCTATGATTTCTGATGGCGATGTGTGTGTGTGCGTGTGCGTGTGCGTGTGTGTGTGTGTGTGTGTGTGTGTGTGTGTGTGTGTGTGTGTGTGTGTGTGTGTGTGTGTGTGTGTGTGTGTGTGTTTGAGGCGGAGAGATGGGTATAGGGGGTATGGGTGGATGGGAGGGGTTGAAAAGAGTGGGGAATGGGGAGATGGGGGTAGCGGGGGTAGAGTCCTGAATCAGATTCCAATTATGGGGATGGAAGGAGGTGAGGGAGATTGATGGAGGGGGGGGTGATGGGGAATGGTGAGGGGGGTTACAAAAGATGAAGGGACAGGATAGGGGGAGGAGTCATGGGTAGGGGACAAGGGAGAGAGCAAAGGTTAGGCGGTGGGGAGGAAGGTAGCCAAGGGCTAAGTCCAAGGGGTGGGGGGTATGTCGAAGGGAGGGTGGGGGGGGGTAAGGAAAGTGACGATGAGCGGACTGTAAAGGGGGAAGAGAGTGGCAGTAGAGGGGGGGGGTTGTTGATAAGGGGAAGGGCGAAATGGAGAGTGACAATGAGGGGAAAGAGTCTATTGGAGGTCCAGGGGAAGGGGGGGGTGGAGTGGCAGTGGGAGGGGAGATTAGGGGTACAGGGGAAAGGGGGAAAGGGAGGTGGGGTGGAGTGAAGAGTGGCAGTGGGGGGAGGTTGTGGGGTGCAGGGGGAATCGGAGGGAGGGGGAGAAGGGGGGGGGAGATGATCGGAACAGATGGAGGGGGAAATTCAACACCGAAGCCAGTTGATCACGAGATGAAGGGGAGAGTATTGTGTCTGGCCTTATTATGTCTGCAACGTGTGCGCGGGTGTCTGTCTGTGTGTGTGTGTGTGTCTACATGCGTACATGGACCATTATTTCGAATCAAGGTCCTTTTATATGGCTTTTTTTCTATGGAAGATATCAACTATTTTTTTTTTTTTTTCTTTTTGTCCTGTTTCTTGTTACATGTATATTATTATTTAATTTAACCAGCTTAAGCCTCAAGGGAGTACTGAAGAAAGCCTGTTGTAGATGCTAAACCTGTATTAAGCGGTGTTGAGGAAGCCTTTGCAGTGCTTAGGGTGAGCGCGGGGGCGGCTGGAGTCGAGGGGGGGGGGGGGGCGGGGTCGAAAGTAGCTCAGAGTCGCCGCCTTTTCCTCCCTTCCTCCCTCTCCCCCCTTCCTCTTTATCTCTCTCTCTCTCTCTCTTCTCTCTCTCTCTTCTCTCTCTCTCTCTCTCTCTCTCTCTCTCTCTCTCTCTCTCTCTCTCTCTCTCTCTCTCTCTCTCTCTCTCTCTCTCTCTCTCTCTCTCTCTCTCTCTCTCTCTCTCTCTCTCTCTCTCTCTTCTCTCTCTCTCTCTCTCTCTTCTCTGTCTCTCTCTCTCTCTTCTCTCTCTCTCTCTCTCTCTTCTCTCTCTCTCTCTCTCTCTCTCTCTCTCTCTCTCTCTCTCTCTCTCTCTCTCTCTCTCTCTCTCTCTCTCTCTCTCGCTTACCTATATTTCCCCTTCATCTTTTCCTTTCCTTTAAAAAAATAATTCCTGTGTCCTTCCCCCCCTCCTTTGTTCCTTTCTTCTTCGTTTCTTTCTTCTCCTTAT